>NW_012194917.1:604214-640406 GCF_000504015.1 Erythranthe guttata | reverse complement strand
TACATAAGATTTTCCTTGTTGCTTTTGTTGGTTATATGATCACTACATTTGGAAAACAATTGCATGTATATCTTCTGATTCTTTGTGGCATCCAATTCCAGGCACCCAATTTCAGGCACCCGTAGAGAGGCAGAGGCAGTTGAAGCTAATGATATTACTTCAATCAAGTTCCAGATGTGAATGTTGTCAGCGGTTTTAAGTTCAATTTAATCGGCGAGGCAGTGTTTGGTTTCTTTGGTTGCTACTGTATATAGATTGATCACTGATTTAATTCACTTGTCAACAATTAATTAGTTATGTGCTAATATGTAGTAACCAGCTATCAATTCAATTTTTTTTCCTCACAATTATTATTTGGTTTTTGTCATTAGTAGCAATAAACAATTGTTTTTCGTTCATTATTTGATTGTTTTGCAAATAAGAATTATTAATTGTTATTTTTGGTTATTATATGCAAACAATTGGGGTATATTTGTGACAAATTAAAATTTATTGCAACCAACTATTCTTGTAGTTAAATTATTATATTGAGCAACGAATTTATTGGTCGCAACGTGGTCACTAAAATATGTTACGCTTGTGACCATATAAAATCTATTGTAACCACGTACTCGGTTGTTAAAAGAATATCATTTATCAACCAAAAATATGTGGTTACTGTATGTATACCTATAGCAACCATATTAATATTATAGCGACCATAAATTTTAACATTAGCGAGTAAAAAATTTGTCGCTCATAATTACATCTTTAATGACCATTATTGAATGGTCGCTAGATCTATGTCTTTAGCGTCCAACTGATTTGCTGGTCACTAATACTTTTAGTAGCCACCCTGTTGTGACCACAAGTGACCAAGCCTAATTTGGTCGTTATAAGTTTCAGCGACCATTATCTTGCTTTTAGCAACCATAACAAATCGTCCCTAAAACCATTTTTTCTTGTAGTGTATGTTATGATAATAAGTGGGCTTTGTTCAAAGAAGATTCACTAGTAGGCTTGCCTCTTATTGGTTGAAACATTAAAAAAAATGTTTTGTTTTATTTATTTCAAGATTTTCAGTATAGTAATCGAAAGTTATAGGTGTCATTTATTTATTTATTTTAGATTAACAAAAATCATATTTCAAGTAATAAATATGAATTATTTGTAATTATGAGTAATTTTAGGTAACCAACCCTCATTAGGAGAGTTGGTACCTAGCCTTTACCAATAGGGTAATGGTCTAGGGTTCGAGTCCCCCCCTCCCCTACTTCCCCTTGTAATCGACTTGAATTTACTCAAAAAAAAAAAAAATGAGTAATTTTAGGTTAGATGAACATCGATAAATTAATAACTTAATAATAGTTTTTCTCGGTCCCGATTCGGTGATAAAGTGTCCAATTATTAACTCGATAATTCAATAATTCGCTAAATTAATAGAATTTCCCTACTTCCGATACTGTATTAATTTGTATTCCACATTTCATACCTCATATTTAATGATTGAATTGTTTATGTAAATTAAACTTGAATACAAAAATGTAGTACAAATACAATACATACAAATCAACCGTCTTTGTAGATGTTACATCCGATAAAATGCATCACACAGACAAACGTATGTAAAATTAAATATGCATCTGAAATATTACTCGATTAAATTCATCGAGTGTAGGATATGATAAACCTGAAACAAACGGTCCTTATTCGATCCAATGTCTTGTCGAAAACAAATGCACAAACATAATAATACACACACTCTCTCTTTCACTCACACACACACTTAGAAAGGGACAAAAGCTCTCTATCACATCACAAAATAGAGTTAGAGAGAAGAAAAAATGGGGAAACCTGGGAGAGTGTAGCCGGAATCGACGATGAAAATGTTGCCCGAAACATAGTTTGACGAATCGTGAACTAAGTATCTGACGAGAGATGTCAGTGCCGGATCGGTTGTACCTAACACTCTAAGTGGCACGGTTCTCTCCGTCACGTTTTTCATCCATTTCTTTTCCAACAAATCTCCGGTTATCTCCGATTTAAACAATCCCGGAGCGATGGCGTTCACCCTAATCTTGTAATTTCCCAATTCCAATGCCATTACCTGTTTGTTTGTTTGTTTGTTACTCTAGCATTAAACAAAATAACTAACTTCATATATCCATCCAACATATTTTTCAAGAATTTTTAAATATTATTAATTAAATGTACTATTTAAAAAATAATAATAATAATTAGGCCTTATCATAATATTTATTACCATGGTCGTGAGGTGGAGGCCAGCTTTCGAGGAACTGTAGGCGACGGCTCCGGGGACCTGCATTCGATTAAGGCCGGAAACCGACGAGATGTTGATGATTGAGCCGCCGCGGGCAGCGTCGCGCATCCGTTTGCCGACGCATTTGGCGACCAGCCAAGATCCCGTCAAGTTTGTTTTCACCACGTGGTTCCATTCGTCGTCCGACAGATTCAGAGACGACTTTATCGAACCTATACTTATTGCATTCAAATGTACTTGCAAGTATTAATATACAGTATACACATAACAAAATTTAAAAAAAAGAATCCAATATATATGTATAAAATATATGTCTATATATATATATATATATATATATATATATATATATATATATATATATATATATATATATATATATATATATGTATGTATGTATGTAACCCTACTTTACCTCTTACACCAGCATTATTAATCAAAGCATCAATATGACCAAATGCATCCCAAGCTTTTCGGACAGAAGCTTCGATGGCCGTACTGTCGGCCGTGAGATCGAGCTCAACCGCAATAGCTTGGTGGGCCCCACCGTAAATGGCATCGGAATATTCCATTTCGTGATTGATTTGTTGGCAAAGAGAGTCGAGTTTCTCGATTCTACGTGCAGCAGCCACAACTCTGCACCCGGCCTTAGCCAAATCGAGGCAGAACTCCAAACCGAGACCAGACGATGCACCCGTGACCATGACGATTTTGCCCTCCAGCTGAGACCATGGCTCGAATGTTGATCGGTCTAGGCTTCCACTTGCCATTTCGTACTTCGATTTCCTTTTTTTTTTTCTTTTTTTTTTTAATTAAATTTCTTTGTGCATCTATATATAATGAGTACTAAGGTTGTACATTATATAGGCCAAATTTAGTTACTTTTGAGGTTATATATAGACCACACATTTTGTATCCTCGAGTTTGGTGAATATGTTCTTGAAAAATCATTTATAAAACCCGTCAACCGATTCATTATAAAAACCCTATTTTGTCGTCCTCCGTTAATAATCAATCCCACAACCCGACCCACTATAGTCGGGCCAATAATTCAACCGACTCATATTACACAGGTCGGTTGGCGATTTTTAATGTATTTGAAAGTTGGTCGGCCGATGATTTTTTTAAAGTATACAAAAGATATTAATACTCGATAAATTAATAAACAATAGTAAATTCCGGTCCCAATTCGATACGAAGAATCTACTAAATTACTAGTTCGATAGTTTAACATTACACAAAATTAGTAGAATCTTGCTAGTCTCAATTCTATTAATTATATTAATTAATAGATATTTAACTGTATATTCATTTAAATCATTTCCTAATTTATTTTCAATACAATGTTTAGGTAAACGTCCAAAAATGAACACAACCAAAACAATGTGACAATCAATACATAGAAGATAAGATCATAAGACCAAACAAGACCAAACACAAACAGTAAAATATGGGGGTTTTTTTGCAACATAAAAATTAATTAAGGGGCTTATTAATGAATTAATAGCTCCGTTAATTTTAGAGAGAAGAAAAAATTGGAAGGCCTGTGAGAGTAAAACCAGCATCAACAATGAAGATGTTGCCGGAAGATGTTGCCGGAAACGTATTCCGATGAATCATCGATTAAATATCTGACAAGACATGTCAGCGCCGGATCGCCTTCCCCAAATTCTCCCAACGGCACTAATTTCTTCATCGCATTTTTCAGCCCTAATTTCTTATTGAAAAGATTTTCTGTTATCTCCGATTTGAATAGCCCCGGAGCAATCGAGTTAACCCTAATTTTGTAATCCCCAAATTCAAGTGCCACTATCTGTTTTAGGAAAATGTATGTTTTTAGACTAAAATGACGACCTTGTAATCTTACGATTAATCAGAAAGAGAAATTAGTTTTAGAAAAAATGTTGGAAATTAAAGAGTTAATAAGAACATAAAATTTAAAGTAACAGATAATAATAAAAAAAAAAAAAAAGTGTTTCAAAAGTGACAGATATTATAGAACAGATGAATATTAAATAGAAATTAATATAATTACCTTGGTCATGGTGTCGATGGCGGCTTTTGAGGAATCGCAGGCAACACCGCCGCGGAAAACGCCCCGATTAAGGCCGGAAACTGATGAGATGTTGATGATTGAGCCGTTACGGGCGGCGGCGCGCATCCGTTTGCCGACGGATTTGGCGACAAGCCAAGATCCGGTCAAGATTGTTTTCACCACTTGATTCCATTCCTCCGGCGACAATGTTAGAGGAGATCTCACTTGCCCTAGTTATTATTATTTATTTATTTATTTAGAATTACATTATGCATGTATTGTTAGTAAATAGTATCAATAAGATTCAATACTATTAATTTTTTTTTTAAAAGAAACCAAATTAATTAATTAAATGGAAAAAACTCAACCTCTGAAACCAGCATTATTAATCAAAGTATCAATATGCCCGAATGCATCCCACGCTTTCCAAACAGAAGCTTCGATCGCCGCGGGATCGGCCGTGACATCGAGCTCGACCGCAACAGCTAAACGGGTCCCATATATCGTTAACGACATCGAATATTCCATTTTGTTGTTATTGATTTGCTGACAAAGTGAATCGAGTTTCTCGACTCTACGTGCAGCAGCCACAATTCTGCAACCGGCCTTAGCCAAGTCGAGGCAAAAAAAACCGAGACCGGAAGATGCTCCGATCCGGTGACCATGACGATTTTGCCCTCCAACCGACTCCATGGCTCGAGTATCATCGTTTCGTTTACGAACGAAGCTTTAATTTTTTTCCCTTCTTATTTTTATGTCTTTAGTACGACGCTTTGTACATTGTATTAGGTTTTACTACAGCTGCAACAAAGGCATTTATTAATTAACTAACTATAAAGGTTAGTTAAAGTTAGTTATGACTTATGATCAGCTGAACATTCGATAACTTAAAGCTCACGTGTTGTGTTGCAACGTACTTACACCAACTGCATGCATGTACGTACAATTAGGTTAAACAATACTTATTGTGCATTATATGCTAGCTCATAATTAACTATAAAGGTTAGTTAAAGCTAGTTATTACCTATGATCAGCTGAACATTCGATAACTTAAAAGCTCACGTGTTGCAACTTATTGTGCATGTACGAGAGCGAAATTTAGGGATGTTAAAACGGTAATTTCGAACCGAAATTTCGGTACGCTACCGTTTACCGAACTGAATATACGATATGGTTTGATAAATAACCGAATTACATAAATTTTATGTAAAAATATTTAAAAGGAAGAGGTGATTGTAATTATCCAAATAAGAGGGATTTTTCCGTAATTTAACTATCCTTCGAGGTGGTCGTAATTTGTCCTGATATTTAACACCACCTTAATGAAATTGGGTTCTGGTGAGAAATAATTTAATTTGGGCTTTCCTCAAAGTCTTAATGGGCTTTCTGTTATGATAACTAGTGGGTCTTTTGTCCTAAGAAGATTCACTAGTGGGCTTGCCTCTTATTGGTCGAAACATTAAAAATTTGTTTTTTTATTTTAGATTAACAAAAATCATATTTCAAGTAATTAATAAATATGAATTAATTGGAATTATGAGTAATTTTAGGTGGATGCTGCACCCGGTGAAAAACATCGGGTGATCCTATGTCATAAATCTGTATAAATAATTATCCACTAAGTACACATACATATGAGTGTTTGTGTTATTATGTATTGATTAATGATTCCGTTTTTTATCCCCTACGATCGAGCTCCAACTAACCGGTGTTGACCGGTCAAAGCGGGTCACCTAACAGTGTTGTAATGATGTGGTGGGGGAAAAAATAAGTAAATTTCTTAAGTTAAATGGAGTAATTAACGGATGTTTTCTTGCAACAAATGATATTATTAACTTGATTAATTAGGACTATTGTAAATTGAAATCCACTGCATAGAATCATATATTGTGAGCTAATCAATGGTGATTAGACCATTGAGATAGCTAATTAATCACTTTTCACCTCGTGCTTTTTGATATTGTCTGAAAAATTGTCTCTTGAAAAATGAAGTAATTAATAAAATATTATAATTTTTTTTTCTAACAAAAAAATATAAAATAGAAAATCATATGTAACCCATGTTCCTCCATGTTCATTTCCAATTCTTTAATTAATAACACTCAACAACTTCTTATTCTATTTGTGTTTGTGAGGGAATATATATCCAAAAAAAACATCTTTTTTTTTTATATATTTATTTATTATTAGTATTATTAATATGTTATTCCCTCTTTTTAAATTAACTTTATTCCTCAATTAAAGATATGGAGGAGAGAGGAAGGGCATCAAAGAATAAGAATTTCTTTCTTTTTTGGTCTTTGACAAAAAGCTCCCACTATGCCTAAAAGGGGGGCAACTCTTTGTTTGCTTTCACTATAATTAGGGTTTTCTTCTCATAATTAATTAGGGTTTCCCTTTTTTAATTTCAAGAGATTTGTCATTACATTGTGAATGAGGATGTTAATTAATCTTACTTAGTGATTAAATTAGTCTTTATGTGTAGGGACCTTCAAAAGAGAGAATTCAAAAAAAAAAAAAAAAATCATATAAAACAAGGATTGTCTTTTTTCTAATTCTATCACTTGCTTCTAAACAAGATTAATTACTCAATTTTTAACGAGTTGTTTAGTGTCTTAATCGTTTTTTAATAATTAATTCCTTAATTTAGAGAAAAAATGGATTAATTAACAAAAAGCAGTCAGAATCAACTTGTTGTATTTTCAACCTTTTTCTCCACACTTTAATTTGTGTAAAATATGACAAGAATTTCTTCTTCTTTTTTTTTTCTGAAAATGTGCAACTCTTTTGCTTGTAAAACTTTGAATATGTATTAAATAATTACCGATAACAATTATAGTAAATTATAAAAATACCCTGAACTTAGGCTAAATTACAAAAAAAAAAAAACCCCTCACCCATCAGTAATTATCAAAATCTCCACTTATGTTTTTGTCTTGCACCAACCCTCTTACAGTGTGTTTTTCACAAAATTTGGCTACCTTCGATTTGTTCCACGTCTGAAAGGGTAGAATCGGTATTTTGGGGAATCAATAAAGAAATTCAATCATGATAACGGGGAATAAATTCCTATGCACACATCACTTCTAAAGAGTAAAGACCAACTTTTTTGTTTTTTCATTTCAACCATTTTTATTTTATTTTATTTTTAATTACAATAAATAAATTTTTAATAGTTAACACACTATAAATAATTAAATATTACACAATAAAGTTACAAGTAATACAAAAAAATATGACTCGTAATTGTTCCAACTTCCATGTAAATGCCACGTATACGCATGTCCAAACCTAATGAAAATTTAAACTCTGAACTGATAAAATTTTGTTTCCAAGTCCCCGTGGATGCATAAGTCGATCGTAACCTTTTGGTACCCGACTTAAATTCTTGTCTTATTTATTCTGCTGTCAATAGTTAAAATACAATTGATATAATTGATGATAGAATCAAGAAATACAATGACAATAATGGAAAATTAATTATTTATAATAATTAAATCATGAGATACATGTTAGCACCAACTGTCAGATAGTTGAATATGGTTTGGATCATTACATTACATGCAAATGGTGTAATTATTTGGATATTATTATATAAATAATACAATCACGAGGAACATGTATATTGGTCACCAACTTCAATTAAAAAAAGTTTGTAATATAAAGAATTGTTAATTATATTATTATAAGATGAGACAAGCATTGATTTTGCAAACCAAACAATTAATCCATAATTAATTATTTAATTATGTAGTCGAGCTGTTTTATTTTTAGTCATCATTTTACACTTAATTAAATTAAAGTTTTTAGTCATTTGACTATGCCCAATTCATACGTACGTACTAATGAAGAGGTCGTGGTTTAATTATTGAAACTTGATATATTGACTCAATTTAATTTAATTTGAAAAAAGCAAAGTTGAATTTTAAATATTTTTATGAAAGGTAAAAATTACATCGAAACTAATAAAATTCTATTAATTTAGCAAATAAATTATCGAACTAATAATTTAATACGTTTTACCGAGTTGAGACATGAAGAAAATATTATTTAAACAAGAATATTAATTTATCGAAGTTTAGTATAATTCAAATAAAGACTCAATTTTTTTTGATAACTCATTTAATTGCTAATTAAAGGTTTTTGACCAATTGATATTGATGGATTAAGGGAAGATTACAAGTAGCTATACCTACTAATTAATGAAGGCAACCATATTGCACCAACTTTTTATAATACATAATATTATATATTTATATTTCTTAGACATTTTATGAAATTACCACAAATGTATAAGATCACACTTTTGCCCCAAAACTTTTACAATGTACAGTTTTACCTAAAAAAAGTTTTTAGCCAGCATTTATACCACCGGAGGCTTCCAAAATTAATTGCAAAGTGGCCCTTAGCCAACTCCTTTCCCACATGCAATCGTCCCATGTGTAAATAAATGACACTTAATTGGAAACATATTACTACTATTTAGAAAAACAAATCTTGCTTAATTAATTTAAGCCCTCGAGATCAAGAATGGGAATTTTGAAAGTCTTGTTTTTTGCACAATTTATAAAAACCCTAAAAATCAATTCTTTTTTGGGAATTCCCAAAAGAAAATTCCATATTTCAAGAACCAAAAAAAGCTAGTCAAAGAAAAGAAAATGGTGGTTAGTTAACTTGTTTTCAGATGTTTATACACATAATCTCTCTCTCTCTCTCTCTCTCTCTCTCTCTCTCTCTCACACACACACACACACACACACACTTTCTCTCTCAACAAGGACAGGCTGGAAGGATCCAAACACAAACCCCACCACAAAATTATAATCGATTGCTGATAATTAATAATAGGGCCTCTAACAAAAAAATTGATGTATCTATTCTCCACAAACTACCCAATTAAAAAATAAATTAAAGTGGGAGAAGAAATTAAAATTAAAATGAAAAAGAAAAAGAAAAAAGGAGAGAGAGAGAGAGAGAGAGGAGTGAAAAAGCAGGGGAAAGAAAGAAAGGAGGTAGTGGTTCCACTTCTCTTTTCTTGCAGCCTCTGCTTAGCATCACTTTTCTTTTTTCAGAGTTCCCATTCTTTACCTTCTTCTTTGTTTTTCTTTTTTTCTTTTTATTTGGTCAAGATTATCTCTACTCAAGTTGCTATTTCTACCCATTTCTTCAGCTGTAAGCCAGTTGTTCATTCATTCATTCTTTCCTCTTGATTGTTTCTTCCATATTTTTTTTTTGCAAAAGAACCCCTTTTTTCATCTGACAAGATCTTTAATTGTGTTTTTGTTTTTTCTTTTTGGCCCCTACTTGTGTTTTAATTTCAGTTGTGAATCCCCTTGTGTTGTTTTCAGGTTTCTGCTGATCAATCTTTGAAAGGATTGTGCCAAAGATTGAGTTTTTACAGCAATTTTGGGGGAAAAAAAACTGTTCTTGATTCTAATCTATTTGTTGTTCCAAAAGATTAAGTTTTTAAAGCAATTTGGGGGAAAAAACTGTTCTTGATTATAATCTATTTCTTGCTCCAACTTCCCTTCAAATGGTTTGAAGCTCCTCCATTTTCTTGAATTCACAAGCTGTTTAATTTTCCAACTTTTTTGCTGTATTACATACTTTCTTGATTCCATGGGACTTTGTCATGGAAAACCCAACGAACCCCCGAAAAACCTGTCCGAAAACCCAATAATCCCAGCTGAAAGCAATGATCCAACACTGAACAATCCCTCAACTGGGAAAACACCCAAATTCCCATTTTACAGCCCAAGTCCACTCCACAGTGCATTCAAGAATTCCCCGGCTAATTCGAGCAGTGCCCTTTCGACCCCTCTCCGTTTCTTTAAGCGTCCATTTCCGCCCCCATCGCCAGCTAAGCACATTAAGGCCTTGCTTGCAAGGAGGCATGGCTCCGTTAAGCCGAACGAGGCTACTATACCCGAAGGGAGTGAGTGTGAGATTATTGGGTTGGATAAAAATTTCGGGTTTTCGAAGAATTTCGTTAGCCACTATGAACTTGGGGAAGAAGTGGGTAGAGGGCACTTTGGGTACACTTGTTATGCTAAAGGAAAGAAGGGAAGCATGAAAGGGCAAGATGTGGCTGTTAAAGTTATTCCTAAATCAAAGGTCAATTTCGATTTGATTTACGTTTTCGAAGATTTATGTTGAATGTGACAATTTTGCTGTGGATTGATTGCCTCTGATTTTTCTCGAAATTTATGTCCGCTTTTCATTACTACGTTTTGTGTGCATTAGTAAATCGTAAACATAGGTGCGGACATCATTGAATGCATCATTGCATGAAGCAAAATTATAAGGAATTGGATTTGATGTAATATCCAATTTATCATAAATTTCTTGAATAATCTTTGTGTAATACAAAATTATGTAAGGGATTGCATGAAATGACTATCATATATATAGTCGAGGTCGGAGTGTAATATTTTGTATTTTGTGCAGATGACTACAGCAATTGCCATAGAAGATGTGAGAAGAGAAGTAAAGATTCTACAAGCGCTGACTGGACATAAGAACTTAGTTCAATTCTACGATGCCTATGAAGATGAAGACAATGTCTACGCAGTGATGGAGTAAGTTTCGATTTTGGACTCTTTCACCTCATCTATCGGGGCTCTGTTTCGATAAAGTATGTAACTTTTCTCGTTTTTTCAGGTTATGCAAAGGAGGAGAACTACTTGATCGTATACTTTCGAGGTATGCTCGATCATTTATTATACTAATGTTTAACTGTCGATCACAGTTTGTCCAGGCCTTCCAATTATTATTTTTTTTTTCTTTTCACTAGGGGTGGAAAATACTCGGAAGAGGATGCGAAAATCATTATGGTGCAGATTTTGAGTGTTGTGGCATATTGCCATCTTCAAGGTGTCGTTCACCGAGACCTAAAACCCGAGGTACATTGACTATTGTACCTAACAATTTGACAGATATTTTTATCTTATTCAATTATTAAATTCGGCTCTGGTTAGGCATATCTCTGTGAGTATCGACCGTGCATTGGTTATTAATTGAATAATGTCATATCTCGAAAGTTTACGTAACAGCTTTCACTTATCTGTATGTAACTGACATGGGTTTTTCTCAAAATTGCCTCAGAATTTTCTCTTTGTTACGAAAGACGAGCATTCCTCTTTGAAGGCAATCGACTTTGGACTCTCTGATTACGTAAAGCCAGGTTAACTCTATTTCTAAATACTTCCGTTGTTCTTCTAATTACTTTCTTGGAATTTAGATTTTGACGAAATGAATAAATTTTCGACAGATGAAAGGCTGAACGATATTGTTGGTAGTGCGTATTATGTGGCGCCCGAAGTTTTGCATAGATCGTACGGCACAGAGGCTGACATGTGGAGCATTGGTGTGATTGCTTATATTCTTCTTTGTGGAAGTAGACCGTTCTGGTCAAGAACAGAATCCGGAATCTTCCGGGCTGTAATAAAGGCTGACCCTAATTTCGAGGAAGCCCCATGGCCCACACTTTCTCTCGAAGCCATAGATTTTGTGAAACAGTTATTAAACAAGGACTATCGTAAAAGGCTAACTGCAGCTCAGGCTCTCTGTAAGAAGTTCGATTAATATTATTTTTTTTTCATTTATCGATTTTTTTTTATAAACGGATTGTTGCGTGTATAGGTCATCCATGGCTGACTGGACACCACGAAGAGAAAATTCCAATGGATATGATAACGTATAAGTTTGTGAAAGCTTATATATGTTCGACTTCTTTGAGGAAAACAGCTTTAGGGGTATGCATGCATGCAATGCGTATTTTCGGATTTAGAGAAAATTCTCTTTGCTAAGAGGAAGACATCTTATTCGACTAATTCCTTTATTTAATGTACAGGCTCTTGCACGAACATTGACAGTACCGCAGTTAGCCTATCTCCGAGATCAGTTTGCAATGTTAGGACCAAATAAGAGTGGTTTTGTATCCCTACAAAACTTCAAAACTGTCAGCTCTCTCTCTCTCTCTCTCTCTCTCTCTCTCTCTCTCTCACACACACACACACACGCACACAAACTTTGTGCTGTTTTTGGGTTGTACCTTACTTTGCAATTGAATCACTTGTCTGCAGGCTATGGCGAAGATTTCGACTGATGCAATGAAAGAATCACGTGTTGTGGATTATGTCAATGTGGTAAAACTTTCGGTTGTCTTTTTGTTTTTTCTGTTCAAATGTTGTTAAATAGTTTGATAAGTACCAAACCGACAAGGACCATTGCATCTTCGTCTTGATTGAGTTAACTGCAAAAAAAAAATCAAAAAAAAAAAATGTTATTGCTTGTGTCGTGCAGGTGAGTTCTCTTCAGTACAGAAAATTGGATTTCGAAGAATACTGCGCTGCAGCGATAAGCGTGCATCAGCTAGAAGGATCGGAAGGCTGGGAGCAACACGCACGCAACGCTTACGAACTTTTTGAAAAGAACGGAAATCGGCCCATTATGATCGAAGAACTTGCCTCTGTACGCCTCTCTCTCTTGATCGAATTTTTGTTTATTTTAAGAAAATCCTGACCGTCGATTCTTGTTCTAAACAGGAGCTCGGACTTAGTCCATCTGTACCAGTGCACGTAGTTCTGCAGGATTGGATAAGACACTCAGACGGGAAACTAAGCTTCTTGGGCTTTGTAAGACTTCTGCATGGAGTGTCCGCACGAACATTTCAGAAGGCGTGAAACTGAATTCTCTATTCTTTTGGGACATAATTGCCCCTGAAAATCAACAGTATTTTTGCCCCGATTAAAAGGGCCGTTTGGAAGAAAGAAGCATGGGATTATTATTGCATGTTAAATTTTTGCACAGAAGGTCGATGGAAGTTGTAGCTGTAGCCATTTGCAGCAAAACTCGGTTCAGAATATGTTTCGTTTTCGTGTAATTTTTTTTTTCCTTTCGGTGAGAGTTGTACAGATGAGTGTAGATGGGAAAAAAAGAGTGTATTTTAGAGCAAGAAGACTGATGCAAGCTCTAGTGGGGTTGTGTGTGGTGACTTTTAAAATAAAATCGTATATTCTTTTACGCTTTGCCGAACGGTTTTTATCTCAACCTTCATTTAAATCGAATCGGTAAGTTTTAATTTAAAAACTTGCGTGCTCGAAGTTAATTGCCAAAAGTACGAACTTAAGGCTACGTACGTAGCTGCTACACGATATAAATTACAATTGGATTTACCTGGATTGAAGTATTGGTTTTTCATAGCCCATTCGTCGCGCATGGACGCAAACTTCTTGAACTTGTACATGAAAAATCTTAAAATACGGTAATAACTCGAAAACGAAAAACACCAGGCTCGGAAAAGATTTGGCAAAAATGTAAATATTCGGCAATAGAAGTTACCTTGAAGTTCAACCAATGCACCTATCTGGTTGGCTGCAGGTTTCATCTATCACCTAAGAAAAACAATAAGCAAACAAATTAATGAACACTCTAATATAAGTAAGATTTTAATTTGAAAATAAGAAATTAACTTCTCATATTTTCTATGTTGTTAAATAATGGAAAATAAATAAAACTAATTATCAAGAAATGTAAGGGGGCAATAAATAGGAATACAAACTTGAGGGTGGACCTTTATGTAATTATATAAAATTGAGCACCCTGCAAATTAATAATACTCTCTTCACTCCCAAAAGGGGTTTAGGGTTTTAGGGTTTTAAGACTTCCGATTCGCATTTCTGCAATTTCTCTTGTACTGCTGTTACCTTTTGCGAACAGAAATTGGAAATTTCGACGATAAGCATGTGGGCACTTCGTAGAGCTTCGATTAATCTCAGGTAATTCGTTCTTCTCTTAAATCATATGCGCGCCTCTTGTTGTCTGTGTGCTGATTTATGTGCTTGAAATGCAATTTATTTCTTCTGTTCTGCATTTTAATGGCGTTTTGTAATCAGGTTTATACGTACGTGCCTTGGGTTGTTTTTGTGTTCGTTGCAGGTATTTGTAAGAAGCATAAGTGAGAGATAGTTATCGTAATCTGGAGTTTATATTTCATTTTCTTTGGTTAACTGATTTAAATGATAGAAGTTTAGTGTTCGTACTTCACACCGTGGAATTAAATTAGTTCTGCAATTCATGTATATTTATATGTATATGTGTGCTGTGGAAGAGTGTGTGTGTGTGTGTGTGTGTGTTTCCTTTTGTTTTTGGATTTCTTTCAGCTTTGGAGGTTGTTTTTTTCCATTTGTACACCAGCTTTTGGTTAAATGTGTGCTGCGTTAGTTGTTACTGTTATATTTGGTTCTTTCTTATGTAGTTCGAAACTGGGAATGCTCTATACTTAATATCATCTTGTCACTGTTGTGATATTGTATCTTGTTTCCTTTCCAGGAATCGAGGATTAAGTTCAGGGATCGCTCGAATCTGCTGTGCGAAACCAGAGATAGCAAGATGCTATTTGGAAAATTGTAATTCTGGAATTGTCGATTCTCATAAAGACCTATCAAACACATTCGTACATTCGACAAGAGCTTACAACACATCGAGTTCTTCAAATCCGTACATGGAAGCTCGCACATTTTCTTCAGAAGCTGGTGCTAAGAGCAACGAAGAGCAAACTGATGATGTGGCGGATGCTTTTACCGAGCTCGACACTCCACTTACTGCAGTCAAAGAAGCTGCTTCTGCAGATGAAGCTGACGAGTCTATGTCTGAAGCGGAGCTATCCGAGGGTGAGAATATAGAAAACGAGTTAGATACCTTAGAGACCAAGACTGATGCTGGAGAGAGAAGATCTAAAACTAGGGCTACGTCAGCAATGTTTAAGGCTATACTCGCTTCTAACAACTTACCCGTGGGAAAGGTTTTGGATAAATGGGTTGAAGCGGGAAATGAAGTGACCCGAACAGAAGCATCAATGGCCATGTTTGATCTTCGGAAGCGGCGAATGTTCGTCAGGGCCTTGCAGGTGTGTCTTTTAATCTTTTTTACCGTGTCAGATTGATTTTGTTTACTCAATCTTGGCTTTTGTTATCATATGATTTGGAAGTTTGTTGTATCTAAATGCTTTGCATCATGCTATAGTATATTATGCCGTTTCTTGAATTTCCCGGTGCTGAATGGAGTAATACAACAAAAGAACATAAACAATTCATAACTCGCCATTTTCCGTATAATTTGGCCTAGCTTGAGAGGAAATTCACTATTTTGTCACTTTCGTATATTTTGCAGCTCTCGGAATGGTTGGAGTCGTCCAAGAGCATTGAATACAAGGAGAACGCTTACGCCTCCCGTGTTGATCTAATTGCCAAAGTCCGTAGTATATTCAAGGCAGAAGAGTACATTAGTAAGATACCCGAATCTTTCAGGGGCGAAATAGTCTATCGCACCCTGTTGGCTAACTGCATAGCCGCTAGCAACGTGAAGAAATCAGAGGAGCTCTTCAACAAAATGAAGAGCTTATTCCCGATCACATGCTTCTCTTGCAATCAATTGTTGCTACTGTACAAGAGGGTCGACAAGAAGAAAATAGCAGAAGTTTTGTCGCTAATGGAGAGAGAAAATGTCAAAATGTCCCACTTCACTTACCAAATCTTGATCGACGTGAAAGGACAGTCGAAGGACATTACTGGGATGGAACAAATAGTCGAGACAATGAAATCTAAAGAAATGGAACCCAATACCAAGATTCTACTATCGTTGGCTCGAAATTATGTTTCCGCCGGTCTGAAAGACAAAGCCGAGGCTGTCTTGAAAGAGATGGAGGGGGGAGATATCGTAAAAAACCGTTGGGCATGTAGGTATCTCCTTCCGATTTACGCTTCCCTCGAACGAGAAGACGAAGTGGAGAGAATCTGGAAAGTGTGCGAATCCAATCCACGACACGAGGAGTGCATGGCAGGTATTGAAGCGTGGGGCCACCTCAAGAGAATTGAGGATGCTGAGTCAGCGTTCGATAAAATGATGAAGAAATTGCAGAAGCCCTCTTCGAAGCATTTCACGGCTTTGCTAAAGATTTACGCAGACCACAAAATGCTGGAAAAGGGGAAGGATTTGGTGAAACGGATGTCTGAGAGTGGATGCAGTGTGGGCCCGCTCGTGTGGAATGCTGTGGTGAAGCTCTATGTGGGGTCCGGAGAAGTGGAGAAGGCGGATTCTATATTAGAGAAGGCGATCAAGGGTAGAAAGGGGAAACCGCTATGTGATTCGTTTTTGGCTATTTTGGATGGATATGCAAATAAGGGAGATGTGCATAACGCTGAAAAGATATTTATGAAGATTAGAGAGGCTGGGTATACTGCGCGTGCTAAGCCTTATAAATCGCTGCTTTATGCTTATATAAACGCGAAAGCGCCTGCGTATGGGTTTAGAGAGAGATTGAAGGCGGATAATGTTGATGCGGATTTGGGTGCGTTGTTAGCTAGAGTTGATGCTTTCGGGAAGAAGGCTTTGACTAAGTCCAGTCAAAATTTGTTGGACGTTTAGATTTTATTATGTTGCCATAGTAAGATTAGAATAGTAAGTAAAATCTTGTGCTTCCATGGTGGGCCGGCGGCGGCGTTCGTCAGCGGCGGAGGTCTGGTGGCAGTGGTCAGGCGGTCCGGTTCGGTTCGATGGATGTGTATTTATTATTTTCCTTTGTTTTTTTTTCTTCAAATCTTGTATACGGACTTGTGTCAGATGAAACTCGAGAGGGTATTTTGGGAATATGATTTTATGGCAGTTTTTTTAAATGAAAAAAATGGCGGGAAATGAATAAACACATGCCGAGAGGATGCTCGCTAAGATTAGAGAACCTGGATTCGCCTCATGTGTTGGGCCTTACAGAGGACTCCTGTATGCGTACATAAATGCAAAAGCACAGCCTTACGGTTTTAGAGAGAGAATGGAGGAGGATAGTGTTGTACCGAATGTAGCATTGGTTGAACTATTATCTCGAGCGGATGCATTTAGAGAGTCGACAGTAGCCGAGTTGCCGGAATAAAGGGAACTCAGCTTTTTTTTTTTTTTTTTTTTTTTTTTTGCTGCACATGTGCGCTGCGACGAACTCAACGACAGTCGTTGATAGCCATGGATTCCAAATTTGTTGCAAAATGAATTTACGGAACGAAGCTCGGTGGATGTTTGATTATTAAAAAAAAAAGTGTGCACTTATTTGATATGAATTTATTTATATAAAAAAAAAAAGAAAATAAAAACCATGTTTAAAATATGAAAATTTCTATTTTAGGCTAAAAATATTAAATTTTAGAAAAGAGTAGAAATTATTTTTAAAAATAAGAAAGAAAAAAGGAAAAAAAAAAGGATCAGAAATATAATTAAAACTTTGAGATGGACTAATATGTAATTTCACTGAGGGTTTTTAGGGCTTTACGATTTCTCAGTAGCATTTCTCAAATTTCTTGTGATTACTGAAGTTTCGAGAATCAGAATGTGGGCATTTCGCAGAGCTTCGATTCATATCAGGTAAATCATTTCTTATCTTTGTTTACATATATGCATCTGTCAGCTGATTTATGTGCTTGAAATGCAATTTTCTTTCCCCGTATATTCTGATGTGCGATTTCATGATATTTTTGTGATCCATTTTACATACGCGGCGAGGGTTTTGTTAATTTGTTAGCTGCGACCATTTTTTCAACGTTGTGTTGTGTGTGTGTGTGTGTGTGTGTGTGTGTGTGTGTGTGTGTGTGTGTGTGTGTGTGTGTGTGTGTGTGTTTGGGCAAGTCTTTTCCATTAATAAAAGGCAGAGCAATTTATGATGAAACCCAATCTTGATTTTGTCTCGACCTGCAGATTTAATTATTTATGATGTCTCTGTTAATTTATGTATTCCTATCTGATTTTCGTTTGAAATTAGGTGGCTTATTGTAATGTCATTATTGTGATGTGTAAAACATCTCTCTCTCTCTCTATCCAGGAATCGAGAATTAAATTCAGGGATTGCTAGAATACGCTCTGTGAAATCAGATACGGCAATATGTTATTCCGAAAACTATAATACTGAAATTGTGGAATCTCATAGAAACCTGTTAGATGCATCGGTGTATTCAACGAGATCTTTCAACGCATCACCAAGTTCTTCAAACTCGTATATGAATGTACGCACTCTTTTTTCCAAAGCCGGTGCAAAGAGCAGAGTCGAGCGAGATGATGATTTGGAGGATGCTTTTTCTGAACTCGAAGCTCCACTTGGTGCAGTCGGAAAAGCTGCTTCTGCAGATGACATAGATGATTTAATGTCTGAATCAGATCTGTACGAGGGTGAGAGTGTCACTACTGAGGGTGATGCTGAAAAGAAAAGTTTTCCCAAAACTAATCCTCATTCAGCATTCACAAAGGCTGTACTGGGTGCTCCGATTGTATCGGTGGTCAAGGTTTTGGATCAATGGGTCAAAGAAGGAAACGAGCTGACTAAACCAGAAGTGTCGTCAACCATGGTTAATCTTCGGAAGCGGCGAATGTTCGTCAAGGCCTTGAAGGTGTGTTTTATTTTCAGACTTTTTTTTACTGTATAAAATTTTAGTCTTCATTTCGGTTTTTGTTGTATCATACTCAAGATTTAAGAGGTAGCTACGGTGATGTGGTTGAACTTCTTGAGTTTATTTTATATAAGAACGGTGAACGAATCTTTCACTTTGTAGCCAATTGAGAGCCTTTGTTTGGCTGGAGAGATCCCTCAGTCTCGATTAGAATCAATCAATTTTGTGTCCCGTAATTCTGACATGCTACTGACAAACTTATAGTCAGTTAAGATGATGTAGGATGCTCTCATGAAAGAAATAATTTGGCTTAGCTTGTTTTCCAAATCAAGATTCAGATTTCTTTTGCATGGGTATCGTATAAAGTTTTTCTACTTTTATAAGTTGGCTGATGCAATATGCATGTATTTGTCTCTGGATATACGAGATTTGGATGGGGAATTAACTTTTCCACTTTATATTTTTGGTAGATGTCGGAGTGGTTGGAGCACACAAAGCTTCTTGAGTTTAACGAGAGTAATTACGCCTCTCGTGTTGATTTAATTGTCAAAGTTCATGGTATACCCAAGGCAGAAGAGTACATTAAGCGAATCCCCGAATCTTTTAGAGGTGAAATTGTGTACCGTACCCTACTGGCAAACTGCGTCTCTACAGGCAATGTGAAGAAATCCGAAGATCTCTTCAACAAAATGAAGAGCTTATTCCCTATCACATGCTTTTCTTGCAATCAGTTGTTACTTCTGTACAAGAGAACCGACAACAAGAAAATTTCCAACGTTTTGTCGTTGATGGAGAAAGAAAATATCAAGCCATCCTATTTCACTTACCACGTTTTGATAAGTGCCAAAGGGTTGTCCAATGATATTAGTGGGATGGAAAAAATCGTCGAGAAAATGAAGACTGAAGGGGTGGAACCTAATACTATAATCCAAGTATCGTTGGCTCGATACTATGCTATTGCTGGTCTGAAAGATAAAGCCAAAGCTGTATGTAAGGAGATAGAAGGAGAAGATATAACGAAGAACCGCTGGGCTTGTGGAGTGTTGCTCCCGATTTATGCTTCACTAAGAATGGAAGACGAAGTCGAAAGAATCTGGAAAGTATGTCAATCGGATCTTCGAACGAAGGAGTGTCTTGCTGCCATCGAAGCTTGGGGGCAGCTCAAGCGAATCGAAGATGCTGAGTCAGCTTTCGATAAGATGATGAAAATTTTGAAGAAGCCCACTTCGAAGCATTTTGCTGCTCTGATAAAAATCTATGCAGATCACAAAATGTTGGATAAAGGCAAGGATTTAGTGAAACGAATGTCGGAGAGTGGGTGCAGTGTGGGGCCGCTGACATGGGATGCGTTAGTGAAGCTGTACGTCGGAGCTGGAGAAGTGGAAAAGGCAGATTCGATACTCGAAAAGGCCATGAAGCAGAAATCGACAAAGCCTCTTTGTAGCTCTTTCTTGACAATCTTGGATGAATATGCAAACAGAGGAGATATACACAACGCGGAGAAGATATTCGTAAAGATCAGAGAAGCTGGATTCGCCTCAAGGGTTCGGCCTTACAGATCGCTTCTTTATGCTTACATAAACGCGAAAGCACCATCCTACGGGTTTAGAGAGAGAATGAAGGGCGATAATGTTGTACCTAATGCAGCTTTGGTTGGACTTTTGGCTCGAACGGATGCATTTAGAAAGTCGCCACTGGATGAGCTGCTCGAGTAATGGGAACCGGGATTGATTGTTTCATTAATAAGATTGCAAATTAAGGTTAGCTTGTTAGAATGGGTTATATATAGTTCATTTATTCTTGCTAATTTTTTTTTTTTCTTTTTGAACCGCGACCACATAGTTGCACTGGCTGCGACGGGCTCGACGAATTGTTGGCGAGATTCGTTTGCGATTTTGTTTTCCTATTATCTCTCTGGTGTGGGAAAAAACCTAGAATTTTTATTTATTCAGACATCCTCAAAGCTTACGGACATAAAGTATGCAATTAAATCAAGAGCACAAACTATTGATTCCTATTCTACTACAATAAACACACAACACAGCCATAAACAATACAAATATTTCAAAAGTGTGTGTAGTAATCTTGCAGAGAGCATTTTCATCTTCAAATCTTTTTGTTAGTTTTCGAGCATTCATCGTTCTTGTGGCCTTGCAAGCCAAAGTGAACTAAGGGCTCGAAGCCTCGAAAAGTAATCGTTTATCAACACAAGTGCACGAGCCGATTGTCTTGTTGTCAATGTCCGATGCATCTGTTGCAGCGTTTGTTGCCTCAGATTGTCAGCCTAGCACATTCAAAAACAAAAAGAAAAATCAAATATTTTTTTATTAATTAATTTATACGAGATATAATATAATATTGCACGACGGTAAGTAATTAATTACCTGTCGAAGAAAACCTTCAAGAGTACCCAACTTGCCCATGGCCATTGCCATCTGTCCCATATAATTAGCTACATTTCCAGACGAGCCTTCGGTCCCACTAGCTAAAGTCTCGGCTAGAGATTGTTGTAATGCTTCCATACCTTGTGAAAGTGCATCTTCCGCTTGATGTGACGATTGCTGCAAATTGTAGAATCCCGTCATTTGCTGCTCCGTCAGAGGCTCCAATTGGTTCACAAGAAGCTGTAAAAAAAAAACCTTTCTTTTATTATTGTGTCGATATAATTTTATTTTATAAATAAATACATAAATACACATTGTGGGTCCCACCTTGAGAAGTTCAGACGGGCGAAAGCCACCGAGCCACAGAAAACACCTTTCTGCAGGTGTTTTCCACATTCCCGATAAGATGTGGAAAACATCGGCTTTTGCTGCATTGCCTTTCAGCCTGAAAATATCGTTGAAGTGCGTTTTAACACTGTCCACGATACTATGAAGTTCAGTGTCACTCGCATGCGAAGTGACAGCTGTCCTCAGCTCGTTTATCCGTCTGCTCTGTTCTTCCATCCACCTCGCGTATTCCACATCGAAAGCAGAGGCCCCTACATTACGAAAAGCTGATAAATCAGAAAGATAAAAGACGAATAATACTCCACTGCCCATTTTATAGCGCATAAAGTTTAAATAGACCTTTTAACACGACTGAAACATAATGCATATTGTCTCGATATGCCTGGTAATAAAAAAAATCATAACATTCTCACCTGCATTAGATTGATCTCCATTGTTGGAAACGAATGCACCGTGCTGACGTGGCGGCTTCAGCTCCTGCTCTAATTGAGTTAGCTTCATACGGCTACTCTCCAGCTGCTGTACATAGGCCTGTAAAGTAACACGTAAATGATAAATCTACTCGGAATAAAAAATATATACATATATTTCTTAGCAAAATCAAATTAGAAAGAAATGAACTTTGAATCTCGACTCCGGAAAACGTACTTTCTTCCTCAGTCTGCTTTTCCTAGCAGCTTCACGATTTTGTGCAAGCCTTCGCAGTGTCTGTATATATAAATAATCTCATAAGAAAAGAATCATAAATTCACTCCACTGATATACAGAAGTATACTGATATATGTAAGTATAAAGGTGCAACCTTCTGATCTAGGGTTTTTTCTTTCGATTTGTCGCTGGAATCCGATACTGCGGGACCCGCAGATTGACCCATTTCAATCTGCAGACATGGCACGAATACATTATAGGCAGAAGTACAATAGAAGGAAATTTATTCATATAATAGTATAAACCAACAAATCCCATTCTGAATATCCCACTTTGATACGGTGCAATTTCTGAAAAAGGAGACGATTTAAAAAATAAAAAAAAGAATGTCGGGGTATAAGGAAAAATCACCATTTGATTTTTATCATCGGGGTCCGCATCTGTTGAAGTATCTGTACGGGAACTGGAATCTGCCGCCATGCTAGATTCTCCCCAATTCTCGAGCTGAAAACCCGATGCAGTTACTAGATTCGGGTTTTGCGCTTGTACTGCTTGTGATCCCAGAAAAGCTACGGGAAAGTTTGTGTTGGTCGAAGCACGAGGCTGCATTCTCAAATGTATGTAAAAAAGAATTTGTCAAAAAGTTACATATAAAAGTAAAAGTAGTTACAAATTATTGAGATAAGTGATAGTTACGTTATTGATTGCACCAGATTGAAGATCGGGGCTCATTGTTTGGCTCGGATTAAGCACTGGAGCTGCTGCATAAGAAGAACTTGTTTTATTATCGAACATAATTAAGTCTAAAAACAAGCTCGATTGGATTTATTATCGTGAAACTTACTTCGAGTGACATTAGCAGCATTTCCAATACGAAACCCAAGATACGGATTGAGTAGCCCAAAATCAGAAACTCTTGAAGATTGTGTTCTATTTACATCTTTATCCCTGCAATTTCAAACCACGAAACTAAATCCAATAAACCGATAAATTACTCGAGCATATGCAACAACACTACATTGAGTGGATACAAGACCAACAAACCAAAACAAAATTATATGCCAAAACTACGTCAGAAAAGTCGCAACGAATTTTAATCGAAACACAATTAGCCGGTCGAACGATTAACAAGATTTTTTAACTTTGTGTATCTACCACCTCTGTTTCTTTACCAAACCTAATAACATAGCTACTGAATTTATATATCACTTTTTTCACAACAGCAAAGCAAGAAATAATACTAAATATTAGGTTAGTTAACAAAAACTCAGAGTTCTTGATTAATAAATAATTAACATCAGATAATCACCAAAAAACAAATGAAATTATACATACATATGATTTACGAAACCGCAGTCTGAGAAATGAAGCTCGCCATCGCAATTTTTGACTGTTGCGCCCACGAATCAAACCCCAACTCAAATGGGTCACAGAAATTACGAACTCAACCCAAAAAAAGATTAAATCTTTGGACTAAAAACGAAGAGTAATTGCTCCGGAAAACCTAATTTCAGAAACAAATCGGACTGTTTTACAAAATTAATTAAGTCCCACCTGATAAATCAACTCATACGACTGAACTGAGTGATAATCAACCCACGCGCGCTGAAATTTGTTCAAGAACTTCAATTTCAAAAGGTAAGATTGGATCGTTTTTGACCCTTTGAAACCAATAAATAGCAATTTATGATTTTAATAATTAATAATATAAAAAACGAGAGAATTTATTTTATTTGGATATATATTAAATATGTAGTGTGTTTTATACTTCTAACATTATATACTCGTCAATGGAGAAAAAATTATAGAGGAGCTCGTTTGGCTAAATTTATTTTAAATAATTAATAAGTTAATAATTAATAAGTTTTTATGTTCGATAAATTGTTTTAAAAGCCAAATATACGATTACGTATCTAATGTAATCGTATTTTTCTCTAATATATAAGATAATAATATATTAATTACAATTTTTTTTGTTGACCATGGAAAAAATAGAAACTACTAATATTATTGAAATTTGATCCTACCAAGTACCAACTAAAGGGAGGAGAAAGAAAAAACTAGAAAAATGGGCAAATTACGGCAACCCTCGATGTAAGATCAAATTACGAAGAGACTTCGTTTATTTGGATAATTACAACCACTCATCAACTATGTATTTCTTACAAAAAAAACTCTCTTTCGCTAAGCAAATTCGACACTATAAGAAAGGACATGTAAGAAAATACAAGTTAAGGTTGATTGTAATTATCGAAACACGAGGGGTTCTGTCGTAATTTGACTTTACCTCAGCGATAGCTATATATATATATATATATATATATATATATATATATATATATATATATATATATATATATATATATATATATTATTGCCCCAAAATAAAATAAAAAAGAAAGCAGAATTTTTTATGACCGTCTCTTTTATGATTCTTTGCGAGAGAGAGAGAGTCTGTAATCGCACTTCTTCTTCTTCTTTTTTCTCCTTATATAAAACAGATCACACACACAACCCTCTGACTTTTTTTCCCCCAATTTCCTTTTGCTTTTTTCCAGTGAACCACCATTGACAATTGATTTTACCTTTTCTTTTCTTTTTTTCCTCTTTGTTTTCTATATATATACACACATATATATAGATATTCTAAACAGTTTCAGTCGTATTAATTTTCCTTATTTTGCTTGGTAAATTTTTTTTTTTTTTTTTTTGAGAAAATTTTGCTTGGTAAATTGACCTGGGGATTTTTCTGAAATTCGTTTAGGTTTTTTTATCGATTCGATTCAGGCATTGATACAGCTTACTTTGCCACATTTTCGTAATGCGGTTCTGTTAAATTGTGCATAGGTTTTTGGAGGATTTTTTTTTTTTTTTTTATCGAATTCATTATTTAGTTAGTATTTTAGGTTTATCTCGATTCCAGTATTTTAGTTCACACTTCACACACATAGATTCGTCGAAATTCGCTGAATTTGTGAGTTGTTGTCTAGGTTTTTCACAAGTTTTTTATATGGTCTTATGTGGAAATGGTGAATCATAGTAATAAAAGCAGTAGTAATATGGAAGATGAGGATAAGAATCGATCGGCACTTTCTAGAGGCGGTGGTGGTGGTGGTGGAGGAGCCACCAGGTCATGGGGCACTACTGTTTCTGGTCAATCTATGTCGACTAGCGGCAGTGTGGGCTCCCCTTCCGGCAGGAGTGAGGCTGCCGTGGCGGCTACTGCCAGCGACAGTACGTTCCTCCGTTTGGACAATCTTGATATCCACGCTGACGATGCAGGATCTCAGGGGATTGCTAAGTGAGACTTTGTGCCTTTAGTTTCAATTTTTCGTGTTTTTATTCAGAAGCATGATTTCTGTTGACTTGTTTTTGTTGTTTTGTCGATTATATATGTGAAGTTTTGATATGTCAACGGTATACTTTGAAAAGTATATTCTAGATTGTTGGTAAACGAATAATAATCATTGAAGATGAAGCTGAACGGATCTCGTTTTCTAAATTCCATATGATAAGAGCAGTACTTTGTTGAATTGAATTATGTAGTGTATGAGAGATAATTGGGATCGGAATTTAGTAAGACATGTTTTGCACCAAAGCATCTGCGACGTGCATCTCTTATTTACAAGATACAAGTCTTTTAGATGTTCATGACACAAGTGTGAAATCTTACTCTTGTCGACGAAAAAGTTAATTCTTATTTATCTGCAAGTGTATCTAATCGAATAATCCGAACAGCAACAAGAAGAAGAAGAGAGGACAACGTGCAACAGGAGGTGATAAGAGTGGTCGAGGGCTTCGTCAATTTAGCATGAAAGGTTTTAGTTCCTTGTCTCCCCTTATTTGTTTCCTTTGCCAATAATGTATGTTACGTTGAATGTCTTTGCTAGTGTGACATAGTTTCTAAGTTTCACAGTGATTAACTTCTTGTTCTTGATATGGATAGTGTGCGAGAAAGTGGAAAGCAAAGGGAGAACTACATATAACGAGGTTAGAGCTTCGCAGTTCAATCTTTGATTATACGATCCTTATTAGAATCTTTCGGAAGGTGTTGCATAGACAGTAAGCTGAAATTAACACGGGCGTGGAGACCCTTCCGTTTATTGATAAATTCACACGTATACGTGTTTCTCTCTTATTTAATTTTGATTTGGTTATTTCCCTCATGCAGCAATAGCTTTCACGTCACTTTGCAGTATTGATTTAATAATGCATCCATTCTGGGAATACAAACAGTTTGGAGTCATGTGATGCTCGACTAATTTTGCATTTTGCGTTTTATTATTTTGAAATGCGTGTTATCGGGTATCGTTTAAATCTGACATAGTAGTCTATTTCTAGGTGGCTGATGAACTTGTTGCTGAATTTGCTGAACCTGGGAATGGTGTCACAACTCCGGACCAGGTTTATTGTAGTTTTCAGTTGTTGATGTCATGTGCGTATATTAGTTGTGAAACATAGTAGTCGATCTATAGTTTCGATTGTCAAAATATACAATGCAGCAACAGTACGATGAGAAGAATATACGTCGGAGGGTATACGATGCTCTAAATGTGCTAATGGCGATGGATATAATCTCTAAAGATAAAAAGGAAATACAGTGGAAGGGTCTACCTCGGACCAGTGTCGATGACGTGGATGAACTCAAGGTTCGATTTCTCTTCCTTCGTTTGACTATGCCTTCGTTTTTTCCCTTCCGTAACTTTTTTTTTTCTCCGTCACTACAAAAGTAAGTCTCAATGTGTCAAATATAGTTGACCTGCATCAACGAATCCAAATATCTTTTTTTTTAACATAAAATTGATTGCAGAGTGAACGTGTCGGACTTCGAAACCGAATTGAAAAGAAAGCAGCATATCTGAATGAGCTGGAGGAACAAGTAAGAACTATTCAGATGATATATAACAAGGATATCGAATCAAATTTAATAATCTAACCATTCTGCACTAAATGTTTTGGTGCAGCACGTTGGTCTTCAAAACCTCGTAGAGCGTAATAATCAACTCTTTGGATCGGGAAATGCTCCGAGTGGTGGAGTTGCATTGCCTTTTATTTTAGTCCAGGTAGAGTTGAATGGTATACAGAGATAATCCCCTCTGGTATCGATTCTTGCCACAAACTAGACTTCTTACATTCTCAGTCGGTTATTATTACACGTAAAAAAGTGCATCAAATATGTGTTTTGCAACCCAAAAGTTCCTTTGACCACTGTAAAAGTAAGACATTATTGTTCGATATGATTGATATATTTTTAATCTTTAATTCTGCTTTCGATACATTACGTTGACACACTTTCGCTTTACCACCCATGAATCTGTATCCAGTTCATTGTCATGCTTGTGAAATACTTTATAGTTTATAACAATTAATATTTGAACCTCCGTGATACATTACTTCGGGAACTAATTCCCGTTGCACTTATTTTGAAATGACAGACTCGTCCTCATGCAACGGTCGAGGTTGAAATATCGGAAGATATGCAGCTGGTTCATTTCGATTTCAATAGGTAAGCCAATGATACAAATGTAGTGATAATGAAGATTCCCTCTCACCATAAATTTAGTAACGCAAAAATTTGTTAACCGCAGCACCCCGTTCGAGCTGCATGATGATAACTACGTTCTAAAGGCGATGAAATTTTGTGAAAAGCCCGAAATTAGCGGGGCATCACAAAATGGAGGTGAGAGCTCGAGACATGCCCAACGCAATAATACTCAGGGTAGGCATCCGAATTCACCCCCTCTTCCCGGAATACTCAAGGCTCGCTTTAAGCACGAGCATTAGGTGGGACCCCCCCTCGAATCTTGAATTGAATTTGACGGTGATGTATATAATTTACTAAACGGGACCCGCACGTGGGGGTGAGGGGGTTTTTTTGTATTGGCTGTTGGAATGGGAGGTAAAAGAAGTAGGGATTATCTTGTCACTTCCCTATGTTTTGTTGAATACTTTTGATTGGATCATAGATTTTTTAATCTGGAGGATGTATTTATTTATTTTATTTTATTTGATTTTTTAGCTAATCTTTTCTTAACTATTGTTCCTGGTTAGAAACTTTTGGGGAGTAATTGTAATTTCCTTAAATAAGAAGAGCTTGTTTATAATTAGATAAAATCTTAGGGTGGCAACCGTAATTTACCATTTTTTATATCCTTTTTGTTTTTTAATTTATAATTTGAATAATTAAATAAATAAATAAAAATCAAGAGGAAATTAATTTGCAGATATTATAAATAAAAATAGATGTATATTATTATCTCTATATAATATTTCATTTATTTATGTGGTCATGTGGTCGGCCACCAGCTCAAGTAGGAAGCCGACACTCGGCTGATAACGTCATCGGCTGCGGATCTGATGACATCATCACCGAGTTTCTTCCGTTGGTTTGTCGCCACGTTTGCATGCTCAAACAAGTGGTACCAACGTTTGGAACAATGCTACTCTCTGCACCTGCGCGTGTCTCTACTTTCCAGCTCCACTTTATTTTTTATTTTATTTTTTCTTTCTTTTCAAGAAAAAATTCCATTTTTAATATAAATGACTTGGGACTGCCACATTTATGATGTCTATCTTTTTCTTATAATTTTTTTTATATATACATTTCTTACATTTCATTTTTATCAATAATATTTTATTTTTGTTATAATTAGAATTAATCATACGTAAAATTGATCGTTTTTTTTCGTGAATGTCCAAATCTGGTGTAATTCACTTAATCAGACGACGAATCATGACATTATGGAACACACAAGTTTGCACCGAGTATCCATTTGGAAGAAAGTGTTATATATCCAGTCCGATTTGTGTTCATTTATTGGATAAAATATTTAAATTTTAAATATTATAAACAAGATTCAAATTAATTCAGATCCAATTAACTTATCTCCGTAGCACTTCAATACAAGAAAATTATTTCATAAATTTCGTAAATCGTAGAGAGGAGTATATATGTTAAAATAATTCATTTGCAGAGAACGATAAGACCGACTTATCTATAAATAAAATATATATATATATATATATATATATATTTAAATTGTGAATGGTATTGATAATTTTAATAATTAAAAAAAAAAAAAAAAAGGTATATACTTAGAGCACCTCTCATCTATCTACACACAAATGCAGGCGCGTTGGCATCAAGCAAATGCATGCATTTATAACAAACAGATAGATCTCTCCTTTAAATCAAAAGATACAAAAAAATCCCACTTGTTTATTCTTCCCCACTCTCCTCTCTCTTACATTTTGAGCTTTGAACATGGAAAAAATGGCGTCCCTGAATCCGACAAGCGCAACCAAACACACAAAGAAGAAGAAGAAGAAGAAAAGACAGCCGCCGCCACTCAAGATTGTCTACATAACGAACCCTATCAAGTTCAAAACCAGCGCTTCTCAATTCAGGGCCCTCGTGCAACAACTCACCGGCCAATACGCCGCCGATACGCCGCCGCCGGAGCCAAACAGTTTTCCGGCGGATGATGGCGGAGGAGGAGGAGAGGCGGCGGACGACGCCGTGAAAGTGGCTGATGAGAACGATATTCATGTTGCGGTAGATGATGATGAAGTGACGATGACGACGACGACGTCGGAAAATTATATACTAGGGCACCCTGCTAATACTGATGCGGTGCACAAATATGGATCCGAGTCCGACCCGTCGATTATCGGGTTATACAATGATGTCTTTTTTTTATCCACAGATGATACATATTTTTCATGGATTAATGGGTTCAAACCTTCTTGATTCATGTTCTCAAAACCTTTGTTACATATGTAATAATATTATTTTGATATATATATGCTTTGGTATGTATATGTATATTATGTTTGTTGATTTTTATTTTTATTTTTTATTGAGGTTTTTTTTGTTTTGCTTGTTTGTTAATAGTTACAAATTTTAGTGAGCCTTTGGGGAAAAAATTGCAGTATAATTTTAATGTTGGATCTTTAATCTACACATAATTACACAAATACCCTTGTGTATCGGTGTATATTTGTTTAGTGGATAATTATTTATATAGATCTACGGTTTAAAATCATCTGATGAAATACAGCAGATGTAGCATTTCATAGACCAATTTTTTTACTAAAATTGAAAGGTTTAGATATATATGAAGTCATTATCTGAGTAATGCAAATCTGGAAATTAAAACCATATCCATTTTCTAATTATTTATATAATATTAAAAAAAAATTGGTGGTGGGAATTAATTTCCACATCTTTTTCATAAGTCAGGAGTTAGAATTTTCCTCAAATAGTGATTTATTGTATTTTCATTAGTCACAAGAATTAAATTAATTAATTCTGAATTAATTAAAAGATTAATTAAGATTAATTGCATAATTTTATCTCGACAACTAAACGAAACATGAATTAATTAAAACGAAATTCAGCTCTTATGGGCCCATAACTTCAAATTACAGGCCCAAATTTAATTCTTGTGGGCCCATAACTTCAAACTGAAGGCTTAAATTCAACTCAAATTGGGCCATGATTTCATATTACGGGCCTTAATTCAGCTCATAAAGGGCCCATAAATTCAACTTGAAGGCCCAAAATCGTCTAGGGACAGAAGAACATTTTTTTCATAAGTCACAAGTTAGAATAAAAGAAAAAGAAAATTATCGATACCAATGATAAACTTCATCTCATACACACTTAAGAAGAGATGATCAAGAATGACAAGAGAATTCAATGCAATAGTTCCTCTTTCCATTAAAACTCGAAAGAGCCCCCCCAAAAAAAATATTAAAAAGAAAAAAACGTCATCGATCATCAGAACATTTTAAAACACCTAAAAAAAAAACCAACGAAAAAGTATTTGCATCTTACTCCCAATCCCTAATCTCCAAACGAAATTTAAAGAGCCAAAACAAAGAATGTACGTATGTACGTACAAACTCAGCTTCGGACGGTATCATAACTAGAGAATTCTTTTACGAAAATATATATATATAAAATATATGAATATATCTCATTGCGGATCGGAAGATGAGTCGGGAGAACCTTGTCTCGGCAAAGTACGGTTCATACCATCGGCATACCATTTAGAGAAACCTTGATCGAGAGCTTCTCTCATCCAAGCATGTCTGCAGCATTCAATTGCTTCTGGAATTGTAAGCCAACTTCTTTGACGGTGGCTTTTCTCCGGCCAACACTCCAACTCCTCCTCCACATTCAAAGCATACATAGCAGCTCTACATAAACCCTCTGGACTATATTCATCCTGTAGGGTTTTGCTCTTGAATGAATAATTTCCAAGGAAATGCTGGGAAAAAAATAAAAGAGGTGAACGGTTTATGAAATCGAAGCATAAAATATATAACCAAGAATTAAAAAAAAAAAAGAAAAAAAAAAGGATGGATATAAAATTTACCACTAAATCGCCTCGTACTCCAGCCTCTTCCATGGCTTCCCTTACCGCTGCCTCCTCAGCTGTTTCATCATTCTCCCACCCACCCTATCGAAAACCAAAAAAAAAAAAACGGGATTTTTTTTTATCTTAAACATAATTACTATTATGTATTAATCTTTGGTAAAATAAGTTAATCTATTTACGTCATAGGCAGGTTGAATTGGATGCATACAACCTAAGATTCGTTAGGAATTCATCTACTTAATCTTCTGTTTAGGACACTAGGACAACTTACATGTACTTCCAGTTTTTCCTTAAATAATGTTGAAAGACCGAACTTCAACATGGCATAAAACAAGAATACGTCAATGTGGTAAAATATAAGAAAAGAAATATAACTGGATAGCCGGATCAAGTTTGTTTTCCCAGTCCATCGATGTATTAGCTGTATCGTAAATTCATCTCATATACATATTACATCATTTAATGGATACTAAATTGGCATCATTCAACAGTATTCAGTAGCTTCAGTGCCAATCAGAAGAATATCTATATACCCATTCATATATCTTACATATCTCTTCCAGAAATAACTCGAAAATCTGAAATCGATAAATATATCCAATTAAGTACATAAATTATTCCCAAACTTTTGTGTGCACCACGTCTCTAAGTACAGAGACGAATAAATCAAAAGTCACGGATTCTTATTTTTTTAGATTTTGCTCCTAGAGCGAGATAAATGGAAGTGGAAAATATGTGATAGTATTGACAAAATCATAATAAAGACGGTGACATTGAAACGAAATTTGCAACATCTACGGTGAACTGATCAAAGACCGAAACAGCTATCAAAATTCATGTTTAACTCTATGATCTTACACACAGAAGACACTCAATGCTAGCTACTACTGAAAGAAGTCAAACAACCGTATCTCAAGAAAACCCCGTGTCAAGTATTAATCCCAGAACCTTAATCTTAAATGCTATCGAAACCCAATTAGAATTAGCAAGAAGGAAGTTAACATTTTACATATTAATCCAGTCTAGTTGAGTAGTTGAGTGACAGTTATTTCACCGTACCCCAAGAAAACAAAGAAGACTGCGAAGTAAAAAGTCAACCATGAAGCAAAAAATAAATAAATAAAAGAATCTTTCAGCACCTATCTTTTGGAGACAGCCAAACGGAAAATTCAGAACATAAGGCTATTGGAATGAATCATTTGCCATAAGATTACAACTCACAATTCCTAAAAGTAAAATACAACATCCTTCTAATTTAAAGCAAAATTTGAGGTCCCGTTGAATGCTAACAAATGTTCCCGATACAATCTTATCATCAAGAATCCAACACAGTGTAACCCACACAAGGAGAAAAATGAACTGGAAAACGATTTACGCAATCTGCAACAATTATTTATGGACACATAAATCCAGAATTCTCACCTTCGGAAATAGAAGACCAGGCCCACCGGTAGAGTTGATCATTAGCACTTCAACCATCTTTTCAGATGTGTCATCACCATTTTCCGTTACATTCCTATATTTGAAGGGAATACACCTGGCAGTTGACTCCACAGGTCAGAACAGAATATGATGCGTGTTTATCCTAATTAACTTCTTAGCACAGAAGAAATTATAGAAAAAACTCGTAATCATCCGCCTTCTCGTCTAATTATGAACTACATGCCTGGTAATAGTTTAGGACAGACACATATGCAGAGACAATTTATGATTTCCTAATTTCCTTTTTCTAACTGCTCGTTGTGCTTACAACTCAATGCATCCCATTCTTTTTCTTTATACGTTCACTGGAAAAAAAAGATCAGCCAGAAAGTATCTTTCACCTTAAAAAATTCTGAGCTACACAAAAACAACTAACCGTGCCAACAGATTATATATTGCAGGTAAAACGAAACTTTGGAGATTTTTCCTGCTCTGTCTTATTTATGTTTCAGAAAGAACCCTAATTGCAAAAACCGAAAATGTACTGCAGGTACAATGAAGATTCAATTGATGTGTACAGTTTTTACTGTCAAGTATACCATCTAACGAAAATCAGTAATTAAGCTACAAACACAATATCATCTCCGGTTCGGATTTTACGTCATTTTCGTTTACATCATTGCCAATAAAAACAAACCTGCCACATCGACAAACTCGTAAAAAATAAATTTCACCCAACATTCATCAAAAAATAAACTCAATTTCTCCAATTTCGCCAAAACCTAGTAGCCACAACTACCCAGGAAATCCAATAAACAGAACCCCCCAAAAAAATCATCAGCATAATAAATTGAAATCCAATTTGATTTTCATCCAACCGGTAAAAGAATCGAGAAGCACATCACAAACCCAACTCCAACATCTACACATTAACCCCAATTAAAACGCGGACAAAGGAATCCCTCATGCAAACAAACAAACAAAAAACCCCAATTGATAAATAAGCATGCACGTACATACAAAAATACATACATATATATAGAGAGAGAGAAAGAGAAATAGATGAAAGGTACCCAGCAATGAGGCGGTAGCCACCCTCGTAACGCTGCTGATGCCGGCCAGTCCGAGCCACCAATTCAGACATTTATTCAGAATAATATTAAAACCAAATTATATGAATCAATACCCTATATATCTGTATCTCTCTCTCTCTATAAATATATATGTATAGATATATACGAATCACAAGCTGCCGTTTTGATTGATGTAGACGAAGTAAGAAGAAATCATTACTGAAACTGGGTTCTACAAAATCTAATTTCACTTGTTTTCCCCAAAAAAAAAATAATTAAAAAATTAAAAATAATAATTAAAGAAAAAAAAAATATAGAATAATTTCGCATTAATTCGAAAAGGAGTTTAAAAAAAGTTGGTAATTAAGTGTTTGTTAACAAACGGTGGGAGGGTACCGAAAGATTAGGAGCTTGTTTTGGGATTTTTCGATTGGGTTTATTAGGGATAACCCTTGTTCATATTTTCTATTGAGGTAGATCCAATTTTTTTTTCTCTTTTTTGAGATAGACTCAATTTTGCTAACTTGCCAAAATATATTATATAATTTTCCTTTAATACCCCTGTTTTATTTTTGAACGGCATTTATTTCCTTAACTACGATATGAGATTTGCTGATACGTGATTCTAAAATCACGGAATAAATTTACGTGAGATCATTGGCCGTTCTATCAAATCGTGTCTATCAAATCGTGTAGAATTTTTTTTTGAAGATTTATCCAGCGTTCCATCGTTTTAATCGCCTTTGAAGATTTCTTCACCGTCAAGCGGGTATGAATGCGTCTTTTTTGGCTTTTATTTTCGCTGTATGTACAGGATTGTCGTGTACGGTGGTTAGACATTTTTAAGAGTTGTGTTCATACTTGATTCTATTAAGTAGAACGTTTTTTAACAAAATTACGTCGTCATATATACATCGTTATTTTTGGCGGATGATGTTTGTTTGGAAGAGGATTGACAGAGTTAGAAGAGGATGGTTCACGCAGATCGGACCAGAGTTGTTTTATATGAGCTTCGTAGTTGGTTTATGCAATAATCGGAATAATTGTCCGCTGTGGTCGAGTTCATGTTTTTTATCCCGATCGATAGTTGGTTTATTTGTTTATAACAGCCGATTTAAGTGTGCTGGGTAGTACATTAAAATATAGTTCGTAGTCTTTTTTAATTCAGTTTCCATATATATTATTATTTTTCCAATAGTCAATTAACTAAACCCATAGTCGAATTAGATACATGGGATAGTCTATTAAAAGATATGAGATAGTCTATTAATTTTAAAACACCACTCCGCCGCCGTCACTTCTCAAATCTAGGGTTTTGATGATTCTTCGGCCCATAGTCGATTAACGAGATCCATAGTAAAATTATACCAGTGGGATAGTCTATTAAATGATATGGGATAGTCTATTAAAAAAATGCATAGTCCCAAAACATAAAAACCCGAAACCCCTAAAACCCTCCTCTCTTCTCGCGACAACTCTGCCTCAATCGGCGTTCAGTCCATCCCGATGACAATGTTAGCTATTCGGAGAATGTTTGGAATCTCGTCTCCCTACATCCGTCATTACTCCGCCAAGATCTCCCCCGAAGCTCCGATCTCCTCCGGCAACCCTCCGATCCACCCTTCCGAGCCTGCCCCCAAGGTTCTCTTTTTATGTATTCATCCCCACCGCATTTCATCAGCTCATGTTTTGATTTGTTTATTCATTTTTATTTTGAATAAAAATTGAAATTAAATTTTTTAAATTTTTATTCTTGTTATTGGGTCTCAAATGGGAAGCCCCACCGATGGGAAAACTCAAAATATCGATGGATTATTCAGCTAAGTTTGTGGAGATTAAGGATAAATCAAATTCTACAAGTCAGGGCCGCATCGTAAAAAAAGCAATTCTTACAGGTGAGGGCGGTGGTGCGTAATCAGAAACCACCTCGGGGAGGTGCTTCGTAAACAAGTTTGGAAAAACACATCGGGCAAAACCAATGTAGGAGAGCTAGAGGCCTTTTCGAATAGTTTGGTGTGGTGCTTAAAACTTTTTCCGAAGAAAGAAGACAGAGAGAAATTAATTTTTGAGACAGATTCCAAAAACTTGGCTTATGTAATCAACAATGGGAGATGCTATCAGGGATGCGGATGCTCAAGAGATATTAGACAAAGTGCGAATGATATACAGAGTTCAAATCGGACCAGCTCAGTATCGCCGTTTTCTTCTTTTTT
>NW_012194917.1:507391-604114 GCF_000504015.1 Erythranthe guttata | reverse complement strand
TTTTTAAAAATAAATTCTTGCGGTCTTCCTTTTTGGGGAAACGTTTTAAGCACCACACCAAACTATTCGAAAAGGCCTCTAGCTCTCCTTCATTGGTTTTGCCCGATGTGTTTTTTCAAACTTGTTTACGAAGCGCCTCCCCGAGGTGGTTTCTGATTACGGCACCACCGCCCTCACCCATAAGAATTGCTTTTTTTACGATGCGGCCCTGACTTGTAGAATTTGATTTATCCTTAATCTCCATAAACTTAGCTGAATAATCCATCGATATTTTGAGTTTTCCCATCGGTGGGGCTTCCCACTTGAGACCCAATAACAAGAATAAAAATTTAAAAATTTTAATTTCAATTTTTATTCAAAATAAAAATGAATAAACAAATCAAAACATGAGCTGATGAAATGCGGTGGGGATGAATACATAAAAAGAGAACTTTGGGGGCGGGCTCGGAAGGGTGGATCGGAGGGTTGCCGGAGGAGATCGGAGCTTCGTGGGAGATCTTGGCGGAGTAATGACGGATGTAGGGAGACGAGATTCCAAACATTCTCCGAATAGCTAACATTGTCATCGGGATGGACTGAACGCCGATTGAGGCAGAGTTGTCGCGAGAAGAGAGGAGGGTTTTAGGGGTTTCGGGTTTTTATGTTTTGGGACTATGCATTTTTTTAATAGACTATCCCATATCATTTAATAGACTATCCCACTGGTATAATTTTACTATGGATCTCGTTAATCGACTATGGGCCGAAAAATCATCAAAACCCTACATTTGAGAAGTGACGGCGGCGGATTGGTGTTTTAAAATTAATAGACTATCCCATATATTTTAATAGACTATTCCATGTATCTAATTCGACTATGGGTTTAGTTAATTGACTATTGGAAAAATAATAATATATATGGAAACTGAATTAAAAAAGACTACGAACTATATTTTAATGTACTACCCAACACACTTAAATCGGCTGTTATAAACAAATAAACCAACTATCGATCGGGTGCAAAAACATGAACTCGACCACAACGGACAATTATTCCGATTATTGCATAAACCAACTACGAAGCTCATATAAAACAACTCTGGTCCGATCTGCGTGAACCATCCTCTTCTAACTCTGTCAATCCTCTTCCAAACAAACATCATCCGCCAAAAATAACGATGTATATATGACGACGTAATTTTGTTAAAAAACGTTCTACTTAATAGAATCAAGTATGAACACAACTCTTAAAAATGTCTAACCACCGTACACGACAATCCTGTACATACAGCGAAAATAAAAGCCAAAAAAGACGCATTCATACCCGCTTGACGGTGAAGAAATCTTCAAAGGCGATTAAAACGATGGAACGCTGGATAAATCTTCAAAAAAAAAATTCTACACGATTTGATAGAACGGCCAATGATCTCACGTAAATTTATTCTGTGATTTTAGAATCACGTATCAGCAAATCTCATATCACGTAGTTAAGGAAATAAATGCCGTTCAAAAATAAAACAGGGGTATTAAAGGAAAATTATATAATATATTTTGTCAAGTTGGCAAAATTGGGTCTATCTCAAAAAGGGGGAAAAAAATTGGATCTACCTCATTAGAAAATATGAACAAGGGGTTATTTCTAATAAACCCTTTTCGATTTTGCTGTTCTCACTCCATTCAATTAAATTTATAATATACTTTTACTATTCTTTATTTTATTTTACTTTTATATATATCCAAAATAAATATTGGCGAATCAAATTTTTAATTTATTATTTTTTCAGAATTACGATAATATTTTGGGTTAACAAATATTAAAAAAAATTGAAATTAAATAATTTTTCAGAGAATAATTTATTGACCCTATACGAATAAATATATTTTATACCATATATTTGAGTATTAAAGTATTCAAAAATCAAATTATATATATACATATATACATTTGAGTGATAAAAAATCAAAAAAATATTAGATTATTGCAATAATTTATAAAATCTCTCTACGAATTGTCTCTCTTGTATTGTTGATTTTACTGTCTTCCTATTCTCGTTATATACGTTTTTATGTATTTCCACTTTCATCAAACCCAAAAAGATTAAATTAGTCATTTTACGACACGTAATCAGCACGAGATGCTGATCATGGTGATCATCGAAACAAAATCGTTTGTGTTTTGGATTTTGCATCCACCGGACCTAACAATAGGTAAATAAATAAATTACAGATTTAATAAATACAAAATGAAATCAAAATATAATAAACAGGTAATCTAGCATCCCTCTCCAAAATATTCAAGAATATAATTCAAATGCAGCTATTTAATTCAATTAATTATCCAAAAATGAGAGTATTAGTACAACATATCATCAGTATTTCTTTGCAAGTTCTAACAATGAACTGCAAGTTCCCAAAACTAAGCTGACACTGCCCAATGCAATAATCCCAATGCACACCACAATCTGCAAATATCCAAATAAATAACGAATACGTCGGTATGCTAACGACGAACAAATATTAAAGCATTTTTCTGTTGTGTAATTTTCAAGTAGTATACCTGCACCGACGAGGTGTGCTTCCACAAAATTCTCAAAAAACACGCAGTCGGTAGTATTATAGCCTGCGTGGAAATCCCACGTGTATATATATATATATATTATATATCATCATAATATTCAAGAAACTTAAACCAAAGAGAATTAAAAGAAAATAAAAATTGAGAACCAATCAGAGATTACCATAAGAATACTGAAGAGAGAACCAATCAGAGACATCACAGTTCCTGCAAAAAAAACATTTAATAATAAATCTTGTCTAATTGCATTATTTAATGTATGATCTATGTCGAAAGAAACACATACCGAAAAACGGAAGAAGAAAAGCGACAACGAGGGAAGATATTACAAGAGCAGTCCGAATAAAAAGAAAGCACCAATAATTATTAGACAAGTTAGTCGGCAGCAGCTCCTCCATGCTTCTGGCTAGTGGATTCATTAACAGCGCATACTTAATTTTCAGCTAAGGAAAAAGAATAATTACTATATAACAAATGCAAAATTATAACATTTTAACAGTATACTTATAGGAAGAAAGTACGTAAATCTCGAGAAGGATATTTGCTAAGTGGGTTGATAACCTGAAAAAGATACATGAGCAAAGCGATCAATATCAATATCGTGTATTATCGAGTATTCATGCAATATTCTGCTGTAGATATTTGGTACTCACTGTTGTCCATAGTGCAATTTTGGAACCGATTGTATGCGGAGGTAAATTCAAAGTAATTTGCGATTGTGTGCTTTCACCGAACATAAGAAATCCCATAGTCGCAGCACTACCATAGAGCGCCACACAAATGAGGAAACTGCACGGAAAATCAAAATTTCCAAAGATTCATTGTGTGTATGTATGTGTGTGTGTGTATATATATACAAAATGCACGAAATAAGGATTTTAATTTCCGTACCATATAAGTAGTGCTTTAGTGAATTTGGTTTTATCAGCCATTGATTGGTAAATATTGGGAAAAACCGAGTGTCCCGAGTAGCAGTACCCATAGACACCGATGGAAAAAGGAATACCTCTCCAATTTACGAGTTTGCCACTTTGATGATATCCAACTTCTGTGGTGCCGATAAAAAGTAAACATATAACTACAATAACTGTTGCAAGTACTCCACTAGCTGCCAAAAAAAAAACCTTCAAATATTACAGTAAAATAAGAGTGTGACGACGAAGAAGGAGAAGCTGAGTACTGTAAAGAACCTGAAAGATAAGAAATCAAGCGAAGATCTTTCAGCAAGACAGTTGGTAAAATGACGAGAACAGCGATAATTGCGAATAAATGCATGGAATCTAGTTCGTAGCCAAATATATTTAACGATGTTCCGGGAAATATTGTGGTAAGATTGTCTCCTTCCAAGATGATGAACTCCACACAAGATGTCTGCATTATCGATCGCAGGTTAAAAAAAACGGACACGAGTAAAATATAAGGCAAACCAATCTGCCGAAGAATCGAGCAAAAAGACTATATGCTTACGTATAATTCTGCGTACAATATTATCTGCAACATTAAAAACAAGATCAATTTTTAGTACAACACAAACCAGCATCATCAAACTTTTTTTTCCTACTCTGTTCTAACAAGAAGAGTGTGTGCCTACGATTGTCCAATCGCAAGAAAATTTAAACAAGTTATATGTATATATGTATATATGTATCAACTTACTGAAATGAAAATACGTCCCCATTTACCGAAAGCTGCTTCTCCCATATCGGGAAACGTCAAAATACCTTCTCTGCTTTCGAAGCAACGTCTCATAAGAGTTGCCGTGTAACAGCACACAGATGCAAACAGAACAAGAATAAGCAGACTAGCCCATCCACCTTGTTTAACCGTGTACGGTGTCGAAAGCAGCCCGACACCAGCCATAACATTAATACCTTCACCATAACAGTATAACCACCAATATTACAAACACAAAACAAAAAAAGAAGCTGTAGAAGAATTGAATTTCGTGATCTTATTATATATAGCTCACAATTAAATACGGTTTGAACAACGCTACACCCGTAGGTAATAGGATATTCTCCTGTGGGCTGCGGCTTTAGGAACGAAGATTTATTCGAGAATATGGAATGTGCTCTAGTTTTCTCGATGTCATGGCCCACGTACCCCTTCTTGTAATCGGAAAGGAAGGGCGCTCTTACATTACCCTCCAAGAAATGCTGGCTACCGATTAACGAACCAGCACCGGATATTCGTAGGAGTCCCCCAAAGTTTGGCGATGCAGCTATCGAATATATATCGGTTGTTTCTCTGCAAGGAAATTATATGCTTATAGGAAGCTGTAAGATAGAGACAATATTACTAATTTGCATTTTTTTTTTTTGAGATTTGCATATGTATGGAGCTCAGGAAAAAAGTATATATACATATATGTACACAAGTTATACATATATAAATGCACCGGGTAAAAAACCCCCAAATTAAAACCCTAATCCATAATCAAGGCTGATTTACCTGATACTCTGAGGCCATTGCTGTGAAGTTAAGGAAGAAGGGGAGCCTCCAGCAACACCTTCATTATCAACAGAACCCATCGTCTCGTAATCATCGTCTTCTTCTTCATCTTCTTCAATGCCGCCGCCTTCCCCCGCCGCCACCTCCGAGCTACTGTCACAGCCATATTCACCGTCTTCCAGGAAATACTCCGACGAATACCTATTCTTCTCCGCCGCCATTTCTCGAGGCTTGATTATATTCTAGATAGTGGAATTCGAGAGCCGGTTTCAATCACAGGTAAATCATGAACAGAAGAAGAAAAAGAAAAATGGAGGGCGATTTTTGCTCGGCATGCAGTTAACACGTGGATTTAAGATGTCTTATCTAACAAACTGTGTGTCTGTGTGAGAGAGAGAGAGAGAGAGGAGAGAGAGGAGAGAGAAAGGCTCTTGTACGGGTGGCTGAGGCCTGAGAGAGGGAGAATGACTATTAGGTGATAATTTCTGATTTTGCAGTTGTGCCCTTTGTATTTACGCTATTTACACAACTGGTCAGAAAATATTTTCCATGCATGCCCATATAGTTTCCGAAAACATTATCAGGCCCCATTTCAGAAGTTTAACATCCAGATGAGTCCCTATAAGGTCCTTATTGTATTTTTTTTTCTATTTCTCTTTCTTCTTTCTTTTCTCTATCTCCTCATTTTCTCTCTATTTTTCCTATTCGTTGTCACTTACAATTCAAAATTCAACTTTCAGTTATTTTTCTTCAAAAAACGAACGAAAAGACGCAAGGAACAAAAACTCCTGAATCAATACAAACGAAGCAAACCAGAACAACGAAAATGAAGAAACAAAGACGTAAAAGAAGAATAAAGCAAAAGAAAAAGGAGGAAAGAGATCCAGTTTCGAAGAGCGACGAAGGAAAACCTTTAGACAGCATAATTTTACGATAAACTTCTACCGAGTTTTCACTTTCTTCAGTCCCATAGTTATTCCTTTCTTAACCTATCATCAAAAGAAAAAAAAGAAAATATATTCCTTGTTTGGTGTTAAAACTATCTATTTTAATATACTCTTCCAAATCTCAACAAATAGACTCAAAAGCCAAAACTTTGAAAACAAAAGAAACAACCCTCAATCTTCTAAATTCATCTTTGCCAAGTTTTTCTAATTATGGGCCAATCCCTCAATAAATTTGGTACTTCATTTCTTCCATACTTGCATAGTTCATGCACAAATACATACATTAACTCATGAAATTAATCACAAATTGTGTTATTTATGTTTGAACTCTTATTTTGCAGCAAAAGAGGAGAAGAAGGGCATGGAAATCGGGCCTGTAATCGAAGAATGCTATGATAGATACTTCGTAAACACTAACGATTGGAACTCAGCAGACTTCTGCCATGCCGTTTGCCAAACCGTCGAGTATATTTTACATAATTCATTTTTTAGTTTACGTACGAAAAAAAGATAGCTATTTATGGAAATTAGAAACATATTTTCTTTTTGTTGTAACTCGTTTTTTTTTCCAGAGACATTAACAAAACCCTTGGTAGCACTCAATTTCGTGTGCCAAAGACCAGCACACTCGAGCATGCATACAAAGTAACTAACTATCAATCCGAAACTATATGTACTTATTTACCGATCAAGATGCAGATTTTTTTCGTCTCCAATTTATTATATTTATTTGTTCAGAAACATCACCAAGGCAAAGGAAAATCACTAACCAAAGAAGAATTTCAAAAGATCCTTCAACAAGTGATTCTTGATACAGGTGTTACAAATGTTGGTGCAAAAGACATGTTATTCTACCTATATGGGGTGCCTGCAACTGCCTTGTTCATCAAGCAACGTTTGGTTCCTAATCTAATCCCGAACAAAGCTTTCATCCCTCTCGTTACTTCTGCCACCGTTTTTCTTCTTGCCAAGTTCAATAAGATCTAAGTTATACCACTCTTTTTTCTCCTTATTGCTGAAAAATTATGTCTTGATTGATGATTTGGCTTATATATATATCTTTGAAATCTATATAACATTTACGAAAATATTAGATACAAACCTCGGTGTATTATGTTATTATACTTGTCGTTGAAGTAACTCATTACATAGACTCGATTTCGTAAGAAGACCAATGCCAAAACCTAACCGATAAAAGCATCATCATCGCAAAAGTATTTCAAACATTCAACAACAAAAAGAAAACATCAACGAAGAAAAAGTCGAAATACCTAATTGCGTCCATAATCGCATACTTATTTTAACACTGAAAAAAAAACGACTCAAGCAAATTCCACTCGAACTTGTTGAGATACAACTGCAAAGAGTTGCATCACAGAAATTATAGCTTTTGAATCTTTGTCATGGCAGACACTACTACACAAAGGTTTCAGACGAAAAACCTCCACCAGCCGTAAGAGGTGTTGTAATAAAAAGGCTTTTCTTTCTCTAACACTTGTTTTCAAATTCCTTACAGATACGCATCACTGTCCGCCACAATCCGATATCCCTCAAGAATCACTTGGCAAACCAGACAAGGCAAATACGCAATCGAGCTTATAAAGTTTCCACGTACTTTCACCTATTGAAATCATTAGCTTCATCCAACCAATCTGGTAAAGCTCGGCACAAGCTGCATAGGGCAATGGAAAACACAGTTAGACTTGTTAAACTAGTATGCAAGCAAATTAATTTGACAACTGCAAACAAGATTGCAAAATATGAGATCCATTAGAAATTAATGGGATGCAGTAACAGCCTAAATAGTTCTTTTCGTTCTCCTCGAACAAATCATGTGCCACTCGTAAGTTTTGAGATGAACTGCTAGAGAGAGAGAGCGAGACCGACCTATTCAACAGCAGGTGCCTGCAATACTCCCAGACCAACGATGCTCCATTAAAAACTTAATAACATCGGCCACTCCTCAACAATGATAATTGACATAATAGCCCCCCGCCATGGATATTGGCTGCAGTAAATAAGTGACAGCCTCAGTACAGGAAAAAAATAGTGGATGAGATATTCAGGTAGAAAATACCTTAAAATGAGTCAACTACTTGATAGCATGATTTCAACAAGACAAAAACTCATGGTAAAAAGGGTTTTTTTCTGACCAATATAAAGTAGAAAAATACATTACACAAAGAACATAGAGAAATTACCTTTTGTCATAAATCCTCTTTGAATCATCACACAAAGAAACGACCTTCCCTGAGAGGCTGTCCATTATACTGCTGCGGAGGCCCGACAGACTGTTGTTGGTTTCCGTTCTGGAATGGTTGCTCCTGCTCCTTCATATGTTCAAAAAAGTAATAGTCCTGCCAGCCGTTCAGGTTCTCACTCTGGACTGGCACCGTTGAGACTTGCTTCCCAGGGAAAGGGAAGGCCGCTACCCCCATTGGGTCATTGCTCTTGCTCGCAGAAGGTAAATTGAGGCCCGGTTGATTGATTGAATTAGGGAATCCAACACTTTGATTTGATGTAGACAACTGGTATCCATCTAGCCAGCTATAATCATCGATATGCGGAATCATGGGATTTTCGGTATTCAAGGGCGTGCTGTACAATGGCTCATCCACAACTTTAGAAGGAATGGTACTGAAACCAGGTGGGGGACCAAAGTGCCTAACAGGTCGACTCACTGGATTCTTCTTCAAGCCTGGTGGTGGCATGACAGAAAAGGGTCTCACAGATAGGCCAGAAGATGCTCCGGATGATATAATCGAGCCTTGTGAAATCTGAATCGGATAATTATGGCTGATCCCATTATTTACAAAATGGGGATAGGGCACAGAATGTGAAGCCGGTTGAGAAACTCCAAACTTATCTTGCAGCTCAGACTTCATCAAGGATCCAGTTTCCATCATATTCAAGTGGGCCAAACCATTCACAATTGGTACTTGTTCTACCGGCCATTTTGAAATGCTGGGCTGGACAGGGTGCAGATATTGAGAAGTGCCATTAGCAAAAGTGTCGGTACCGGTTGCAAGAGGTTTCAAGCTTGCATTTAATGGACCCTGCAATAGGAAATTACCATGTGCAACAGAGAATGCCCCACTTTCATTCCCAGAAGCCCCACCTACAGAAGCGAGAACCTCTGACGAAGCCAATTTTGAAGAGAAATCATCCACATGCTTCTCAGTAGTGGATGGCTTAAAAACAATGACCTCATCATCCTCGTCCTCAGCTTCTCTGCCAACCTCTGTCTTTGAAATGTCTGACACGACATTCAAATTGGGTTCCAAATGGACACTCAAATTGGGTTCCAAATGACTAGTGAGCACATAATCATCAGGCGTCTGAGGTTCAACACCAAAAACAAATATTTTCAGTTTACCATCGAAATACAGTCCCTCCTGACCAATTCGGACGATGTTAGCAAGAGCCTTTCCAGCTGCAATAACCCGCTGAGCGCGAGCCATCTTTTCTTTATTGCCTCCAAATGAGTTTTTCCTTGAAAAATCAAGGATGAGCTGGGCAGGAAGAAGAGGAAGAAACCCTCTCAATTCAAAGTCTTCATGTAATGCAAGACGATTTGCAGTCTCGCTCTCATCATACTTGCTCATATTAGAAAAACATGTTTCGTCTTCATCTTCACTAATACAGATACCCCCACTTGATAAAAGCTTGTTTAGAAAAGAGATACATCTCTTCCAGAAAAAGGTTCTTGCATTTACTTGTTTCTCTTCCAGTTCACTGCCAACTGCAACCTCCTGGTGACAGGCCAACCATTCAACAAAAACCATAATTCCAGGCAGAAAAAAGCTTGATGAGGGATCTTTCAAGTTGTTGCATCGTTCAAGAATGCAGCCCATAAATTCAAATGTCGCAGTAAAAGCATTCTGAAGCAGGACTGGACGCTGTAGAATATCGGCATATGATTGTTTTTCAATTTCCCTATTAACATTATGTACAGTAAATATTAGAACAGCGACCATCCTGACAATTGCAAGTCTGCACTCAGCAGCAGCTGAACCAAAGTTGAACTCCTCATCTGGACCAGAAGGAAGAAGCTCCAATAAATCCTTTTTAACCATTGAGAACACTTCATCAAAGGTTTCCAGGCTGAATTAAACCATGAGAAGAAATATCAGTAAACGGTTACCATTTTGATGTTAGTTGTATCAGTCAAAAATGATCAAATTGCAGTTCAATCTTCTAATACTATTGAAATCAGAACGAACCTTGTACGTGAAAAGAGAATACCATTCAGCCTAACAAATCGTGTCATAAAGACTCTAAACAGTTCAAATTTACTTGAAGCACTCTCCTTGACTGCACTAGCTTCCACCTTATTTTCTTTGAGGGAAGGCCTTGTTTCCCCCTTGCCTCTTGATCTCCCATTCACCCTTGAAGGTGTCGTCTTCACTGTAGCAGCTTTGGCATCACCAACCAACTGGGAATAATAATGACGGTTCTGCGCAGCGAAGGGAAAACATATATTTAGTTGCAGTTGACAACATAAAGGAGTCATGTTCGTTTTATTGCATCCATCACATTGTCTTTCAAAAAAACATAATGCTCAAAAATACCCAACTGCTTAGTGAATAAACAGTCAGCCATTATCATTCACTAACACCCAAGAAAAAATCATCAACCAATATCCTTGCAAAAACAATTTCAATGCGGCAGAAAGGAATAAAAAGAAACTTTGATTAAGATAAGAGCAGAGATATTAGCTTAAAATGCATGATTCGCACACTTGCAGTTAATAGTTTGATTTGTACCTCCCTAATTGTACCAAACCAAAATTAAAACTGGGGTTTTGGCTGGCTGGTTTTATGCTAAATATATGCTTTGCAGATATAGGCAAAAAATAATGACCAGTAACGGGACAAAGAGCAATTTATAAGCATCAAGACATGAACTATAGGATACAAGTCTAATGCACTTTATGCATTTGCAGTTCTTTAGTACTGAGTTTACCTTCTCAAATGCAATAATCAAGTTGTCTCTTGCAGTAATGAAAGGATTCTCAACTGCTAGACTTCGAAAATAACGATAAACCGACAGAAGTTCATCGTTCGAATATCCAGCTAGTATAGCAAGCTGAAAATTGATAAGGATAACTTCCAAGTTAGATAACCCAGAAACAAAAATCAAGTCAAATAAAAGCTAATAGGAATATGTCAACAGGAAATGATAGCAAAAATCTGCAAAAAATGCACCTGATGATGTGGATTGCCACTTGAAGGCCAAAGGGAAGAAGCATGCATATAATAACTTGAAGCAGCAGCAAAATCCCGAGCTTTAGCATCCCCTTCTCCATATAAGCTTTTGTAACGAGCAAGATCCCCCAGATAAATCAGACATCGATGACAGGATATCATGCCTTTTTTCACATCAGAAGATTTATTTCCATCTTTTGACATTGGAATCTGAATGTCTTGATCGTCAGAAAGATATCCTAATGGCAGACCATACTTTGCTTGTATTTTTAACATCAGATCGTGATAAAATCCAGTCGCCTCGGAAAGAAAGGTCTTAAACTGTAAACGGATCTTTGAAAGTCGGTCCGGTCCAGTACGAACTGAACCTTTCCCATTTTGGGATGCAACTGATCCTGCTGAAGATAGAGCTGCATTAAAGAGTGCTCTTAGCTCCTCAATCCTCCTATAGTGCAACTGCCACAGAGCATATTCCACCTCATGTTGTTCAGAAAAGGCATGGTCTTCGAGGACAATGGCCTCATAATTTTCACGCATATTTTGCCATGTGTTAGGATCTGATGGGATTCTGGCTTGTGCTGCTTTCCTTCTTTTATTTTCCAACTCAGTATTCTACACCAAGAGAAAATCCATACAACAGAACACGCAGCATGTTATGTTTCTAAGAAAGCGGAGGAAAATTAAAGTATTGTGGATCAACATGCAGAGTGTCAGCATAGAATAATCCACCATAAGATGGAACTTCACGATAACAAACCTTGTCTAAGAGGCGCTGTACACGCTCTCTTGAAGAATTTTCTATGTTGTTATCCATCAGCATGGTCATCTTCCATTAAACAAAGTCTCACAAAAATCAAGTCCACAATATGCTGCTGCCGCAGAAACATACAACATTTAATCCACAAGGAACTGCCTGTGGCATTAACTTTTAATTAGATATGAAAATTGACAGAGGAATAAAGAAAAAACTATATATAGCCATACTGCTCCACGTGCACCCAAAAGACAAGCGTGAACTACATATGAAATAAAGTTGAACCACGAAAAAAAAAAAAAAAAAAAAAAAAAAAAAAAAAAAAGGAATAAAGCGCAAAATTGATTGCAGTAACTCCAAAAATGTGAATACAAAGTTACAAATGCTATTTCGATTTCTGGCAGATACCTAACGCATTTAATTCTACCTTTTATAAACCAACAGACAAAATATATACGGGTTCCGTTCATAAAATCACTTTATGTTTAAATGCGACTAGCCGTTATACAACGTATCTTTACAGCTAGAGACTCAAACAACAGGGGCGTAAATGACAAAATATCCACATATTTTGTCCATGTAACTGTGCTAATCAAGACTTCCTATAGCCAAAGAAAAACAATCGAGCAAAGATTTTAATTCCAAAACAATTGTACTATGTGCTCATTCAGTTTTGAGATCAACAAATTCACAAAGAAACTGGCCTACAAAAACACGCAATTTCAACCTTAAAATCAATCCACCGACATGTGAAAAAAGAAAAACAATCAGACAAATTCAAACTGCGCAGAACTTCAAAAAAACTAACAGAAAGAAAAATCAAATTCAATCACAGGAATTAACACATATAAGTCAACCAATTCAAAACCCTAAAATCAACCGACTTCGTACAATCAACAAAATGAGAAAATCCAAACATAATCTTCCAATAAGAAACGAGAAATCAAGAAACAAAACATAAATTAAAAAAAAAAATGAACTTACCCCAACAAAAACACAGCACCAGATCTGAAAAGATCCGAACAGGAGTGCACTTGATTACCCCCAATTCAATACATAAACATGCAGACAAACAGATTCTGGGCTAGGGTTTCTAATTAGGGGCTTCAATTTTACGGGGTCTTCTTTTATTCTCAGCTGAAAAACAAAAAATAACAAGGGTTTTCGGATGCCATTAATTCTGACGAGGAATCGAAGAAGAAGAAATGAAGCGGATGATTTTTGTGGCAGAAAGAGACGAAGAAAAGGGGATGACTCTTTGGTGTTTTTTGCTCTTTTTTTAATTGCATTTATTAATTCTTTTTTATTTATTTTTTATTTCCTTGTGTGAAAATAATCGAACGGATGATTTTATAGTGAATTTTTATTATTTTTTACTAATTTTACTAAATCTATTTCTTTATTTTCTTATTTTTCTCACAATACTATAATACTACTGTTGAGAGAATTTTTCAAGATTATAAACACATTTACTGATTTATAAATTTCTTAAAACAATTTCTTCGAACTAAGTTTATTCAATGCACTTTGATTAGTTTATAACAATTAAGAAGAGCGTTATAATATGAGTTTTTAGAGATGTTTTGTTATATTGTTATTATTATTATTTTAAGAGTCGTTTGCTATTATAAAACGAATTATAAAATATTTTATGTACAGTTTAACATGATCATCTTTTAACTGTTAAATACCGGAGTATCGAAAATAATGATGGTATAGAATTTATACACTCAAGACATTCTTCAAAATACAGTCTCCCTTGATTGTCGGAAAAGATCACCTAACTTCGGAGCTATGACCGGCGAAGACAATCTAAAGATTGGAAAACCGAGATTTACATTAATTGATTTACTTTCCTAGTCTATCTATAGAATATAAATCTCATGTCTTTCTATTCTAACGGCGGCTCTTCGCCAGCTTGCCACCCACCACACCTTGATTTCTTCCGAATCTTCATTTCCCTAGCGTCCTTCAGTATTTCCAATGAACTCTTATGTCTGCGCTCTTTCTGGTAACGAGCTCTTCTCATTTATACCGGCGAGCTCTTTGTGGTTTATGACTTATGTTAATGGGCTTTCGGCCTCTCAAATCCCTTTAGTTCTCATGATCCACTTTATTTATTATAGAAGGCCCAACTTTTAGCGAAGTTCAGCCCAAAATTGCCGAACTGAACCCATCAAGCAATATCTACTATTACTATCGATCTTGCTGTCAAAATATTAGGAATTCCCTCATCAAATGTTTTATAAGTTTAGCTTGAATCTTTTTGTGCACGGTAGCCTAGTTGGTGAAACAAAAGAGGCGATCTATTATATGACCAAATTCGATCTACTTCTCAATATCTCTCTAAATCGAACTCGTCGTATATAGTTAGTTTAATATAGTTTACGTTTATGTATTTTATAAATTGAATTTGAACCAACCTTTATTTATACTTTGTTTTATATAAAAATACGTGTTTAATTTGTTCGTTTTATGACTAAGAGGGTGTTTGGCTAAGCTTATTTTAAACAGCTGATAAGCTCTTACGTCTGATAAGATGTTTTAAGAGCTGATAAACTGTTACATCTTAATTTTAGGATTATTTTTTAGAGTGTTTGGATAATGGGCTTATTTTCTATTTTTACTCATTAAAAGATCTTAAATAAAAAGGTGGAGTAGAGGTACTTATTTAAAAAGATCTTATTTGCTCTCCAACAGCTTATTTAAAAAAAATAAGATATTTTTCTAAAAATTTACCAAACATTTTGGAAGAGCTTATAAGCTCTAAAACATCTTATAAGCTCCTTTTAACATATTATAAGTTTAGCCAAACACCCTCTAAATCTAGGTCAAACAAATTTTAACAAAATGGGCTTTTATACATACAAAACTGAATAGTCGTTACAAAAAGCCCATAATTAAATGAAGCCCATAATACAATTAAGCCCATAATAAATTAAGCCCATGAAATCTGATTAATTTTAAGGAAGGCCCATATAATCATAACACATTAAAATTAATTGTACTTATAACCATTATTAAATGTTCGGAATTTTCATTTTTAAAATAAAATAATTATCACACGTGTGTAAGTCAGTGTAACATATAAAAGTGCCCCTAAATGGGGCTCCTTAATTCTTGTTAGAGACAACATTTGCCCCAACATCTCTTCCAAAGGGTACAAATTATACTTAAATCAATATTTAATCATTCAATTATTGTTCTGGTGGTGTTTGCAAATGATTATTTAAAAGCAGAAGTTAGTGATTGTGATTTAAGTTAGTTTTAAGTGCTTATTTCTAAAAGTTTGGGGTGTTTGCAAATATTTCGGAAAATGAACTAAAATTGAAAAAGCTGGGTTAGGAGTGCTTTTAAAAAAATAGTTTAAAGCAGATTATTTTAAGAGAAGCAAAAACAAAAGTTGATTTTGCAAACACCTACAAATAGATTATGAGCAAAAAAACCGCATAATCACTTTCAAAAAGCATTTGCAAACACCACCTTAATGTTCATTATTACCACTTAATCCGAGCCTAATTTGAATTTTGTACAAAAATAACCGCACAAATCATAAATGGAAGTCACGACGAATAAGAAGAGGTCTTGCAGTTAGGGCTGAGCATGGGTAGGGTCGGGCGATTATCGGCCGATTACTTATCCAACCCGACCACCCGATTTTGCTGAATATCGAATATCATATCGGCCCAACCACTTATACATTTGTGTTTCGAATTTTTGAATTAAACTCTTTTTTATATATATTATTTCAACGTTAAGAAAATATGAATTACAATTAAATATTTATTTTTTATCCTTTCTATTTTTTGGGGCATGTGTCTTTAGTGAAAGGTGAGATGACCCACAATAGCCGGCAAGAATCAATGATTTGATAACAAAGAATCCTTCGTTTTTAAGACCAAATCCTTCATTGGAATGTGAGTTTTTGGGACCATCTCATTTAACTCTTCTTCAAACAATAATAAAATTCAATCATAATAATATGCACAATTAAAATTTGTTATTACTATGTACCACTTTTTTTTTTTTTTTTTTTAAATCAACTAAATTGTACTTCCTCTGTTCCATTCATTTCGTATTATCTGTTATTTTAGAAATTCAAATACAGCATTCATTACATATTTATTAATTATGTCCTTATTAACTCTCGAATACTCTCTCTGAATTAAGTAGTAAACAAGGGTATTTTGGTCTAACAATATATATTCTCCTAAAATCAAGAAATATTTATTTATTGAGTTTCTTAAAGTTTGTGCTGATATAAAAAAAACGACACCTATTTAAAAATGGATGGAGTATTTAACAATAAAAGTTGTGTTAATTTGTGATTGAAGAATTGATTTACTTTCAATAAAAGAAAGAAAGCAACTGTACATGGAGTATGTTTCTCTTTTTATTTCCCCTTCATTTTCCTCTTTTTGGTGGTGTGCATGATTATTATTATTTTTTATTTATTATAAGTCTATTTATTATTTTGAGTTAATTAGATTATTTTGTTGGGTTTGGTTGGAAGACAAGTGTATATTTGACCATATTATTGTGTTACAAGCTGGATTAAAATATTATCATACTTTATTTAATATGTAGAATATAATAATATGATTAAAAAAATGTTGAAGATAATGAAGTCAATTAATATATATAATTATTAATTAAGGTAGATTTCATGCACAAAGCATATCTCTTAAACAAATAGCCCCATCTAGGAAGGTTCAATGCATCTTAATTAATAAATCATTTCAACAACTCATATGAACATAGTTAAAAGTGTTTTCATTTAAAAATCCGATTAAGAGAAAAATCCAATTAGAGCACCACTTTTTTACATTTCTTCCACGTCGAGTCTCTACGAGAAGTTTTACATTTCTGCCATTGTCCCAAATTGATTCTCTACAAGAGATCGACAACCAAAACCACCTATAAAGATAATGTACTATTCACTTGGTTAGGGATACTCCTGTAATCACCGGGCCCATTCAGCGGACCCACACATTCGATCCATTTGGACACGTGGCAAGGACACTCGACATTCCCGATATTAGATTTGAAAATTTCCGAACTTGGAGACCGTTGGTCTTTAAGACCATTGCGCCGACCCACTAAATTCGGAGCAATATCATGTAGTTTTATTTCACGCAAACATATTAATTCATGTTAGATTCAGTTTTTTGTTACTGTTGTTGTACGTGTTTAAAAAGTTCGTGAAAACAAAATTAAACAAAAAACACAAATCAATGTTGTTCGGATACAACTGTACCCTACTTCCACGAAAATTTGCAAAATCGAATTTTCACTATTTTACTTCAAAAAAGGTAAAATCCCACTTACTCAATTTTTACAAAAAACTAAATGTTTTTAATTTAAATTTTATTTTTAATGATCATTAAATTTAGCAGCACAGAAGAATGTCAGTATCTATAGTAAATTTCATGTAGGGTCAAAACAATGATGAAATTTGATTGGCTAACATATGTAAGGTTCCTAATGTGTGGACATAAATCTAGCAGGGATCTATTTGTTTCTTGATTTATTCCATTGTCCTAAATTCTGAGGGACACTGTCCTAATAAAAGGGCTACTATCAAATTCGTCACCATTTTAAATAGTAAAATAAAGCAATTTAATAATTCAAAAAAAAAAAAATCATATTTTATTTCAAGAAAATTAACAGTAATTTTCTTGAAATTTACCCTTTGAAGAAAAAATCTGCAATCTTGGATCTTGTCCCTTATTATTATATACCAGTCACAGTCTTTTGTGGTCCTGATATAAATATTGATCTGTATAAGCAATTGTTCCATTTATTTATTTATTTTTATTTAAATAAAAACACTCAAATTTAATTGTTTGGTAGATTCTGGAAATAATGTCACATCATGAGATCTTATTATTTATCTGCACTTAAATTTTGTTCAATTAAGAAAGTGATTTATATTAAACTAAACAAATAATATGTGCCTAATTAATTTGATAAATAAGTAATTTTTTTACATAATATCCTAAAAGATGAAATATCAGAATACAACTCTCGTGTAATAACTACATTGAAGTTAAAGATTTTGATATCCCGTTTAATAACTTCGTTAGAGTTGCTCTAATCTATTTACATTTAATTTTAAAACAAAGAAAAGACAGTTATTAATCTTAAGTGGATAAGTTGATAAACATAACAATATTGAAAATGAAAAAAGAAAATGACAAAACAATTTATTTAAAAAGAAATAAAAAATAATTGCAATAGGGAGTGGTGGGGAAGCAAATCTAAAAAGAGGATCAAAAGAAATTTGGGGTGTCTTTGGAGAATTTCCCCACCTGCTCAAAGATATGGTAAACGCACATGATTTCACTATGAATAAAGGCTACATTTGCTGACATTATCTCTATCTAATCCTGATTTTTGGGTCCCTAACCACAATTAATTTTTACTACCAATTTTATAGAGAGAGAGAGAGAGAGAGAGAGAGAGAGAGAGAGAGTAAAGATAAAAAGAAAAGACACCTGTGAAAACAAGAAAATGGTAGAGTAAGAGAGAGAGAGAGAGAGAGAATATTTGTGTGTGTCAAATATACCCTTGTTGAATTAGTATAGATATAGATACAGAAGAAATGAAAAAATGAGGCCATGTTCAAGATTCCTTTTTTATTATTTCTCTTAGCTCCCAGTTCTTCTGCAACTTGGAAAAAAATCAGATCTTTGCTTTAAATTTGTGGGGTTTGGCCTTCTTAAGTAATTCATATAATCAAATCATTGCAATGGGGGTGGCTGCAGATTCTCAGTTTCATGTTCTTGCTGTTGATGATAGCTTGATTGACAGAAAACTCATTGAGAGGTTGCTCAAGATCTCTTCTTTCCAAGGTAATTTTTGCCTTTCTTGATTTTTTTTAGTAATGGGGTTTGATTTTCTTTTGAAATCAGTGGATTTTTGTAATTGGGATATTGATTTCTTTTCAATTGGGATTCTTGAATTTTGGTTGTGGCAGTTACTACAGTTGATTCTGGTAGCAAAGCTCTGGAATTTCTTGGGTGGAGGCATGATGAAGATGGTGAGAGGAAACACAGCTCTAATCAGACTTCTGTGGAAGTTAATCTTGTTATTACAGACTATTGTATGCCTGGGATGACTGGCTATGATTTGCTCAAGAAAATGAAGGTATTCTAATTTCTTTCTGCAATCTCTCTCTCTCTCTCTCTCTCTCTCTCTCTCTCTCTCTCTCTTGTTTGTGTGTGTCTGTGTGTGAGAGAAATAAATTGGCAGCAAGAATTGATTTTTATGGTAAATCTCATAAATCTATAGTTCCAATTTGAGTTTTTAATAAATACATGAAGTAAAGATTTGATTTTTATGGTTAATTACATGCTGAATATAACAAGCACAACCTTAAAATTAAGGTATTCTAATTTTCTCTCTTGTTTGTGTGTGAGAGAGAAACAAATTGCCAGCAAGAATTGATTTTTATGGTTAATAAATCTCATAAATCTACAGTTCCAATTGGAGTTTCAATGAATAAATGAAGTAAAGATTTGATTTTTATGGTTAATTACATGCTGAATATAACAAGGGCAACCTTAAAATTAAGGTATTGTAATTATCTCTCTCTTGTTTGTGTGTGAGAGATAAACAAATTGCCAACAATAATTACTTATCCGAGCTTAAATGAAAAAAAGAAGATTTGATTTTTATGGTTAAATCTCATAAATCTATAGTTCCAATTTGAGTTTCAATGAATAAATGAAAAAAAGATTTGATTTTTATGGTTAATTACATGCTGAATATAACAAGGGCAACCTTAAAATTAAGGTATTGTAATTATCTCTCTCTTGTTTGTGTGTGAGAGATAAACAAATTGCCAACAATAATTACTTATCCGAGCTTAAATGAAAAAAAAAAAGATTTGATTTTTATGGTTAAATCTCATAAATCTATAGTTCCAATTTGAGTTTCAATGAATAAATGAAAAAAAGATTTGATTTTTATGGTTACTTACATGCTGTTCCGATTTTAGTTTCAATAAATAAATGAAAAAAATATTTGATTTTTATGGTTAATTACATGCTGAATATATCCTTAAAATTGACAGGAATGTTCATATCTGAAAAACATACCAGTGGTGATCATGTCATCTGAGAATGTGCAATCAAGAATCACCAGGTAATTAATTAATTATCTTGTATTTATTAAATTAAAGGGTATTTATTTATATTGTTATAAATGATTAATGTTTGATTTTTTTTTTTGTTTGAACACAGATGTTTGGAAGAAGGAGCAGAGGAATTTTTCCTGAAGCCAGTGAGATTAACAGATGTGAATAAACTGAAGCCACATATGATTATGATGATGAAAAACAAGAATCATTTTCAAGAAAATCAAGAACATGATTTTAAAGTTGAGCAATCAGATTCTGATTTAATCAGATTACCGACAGAAGAACAATCTCTGCAGCAACACAACAGCAATAATAATAATAATAAGAGGAAATCAATGGATGATGGTCTTCCACTAGACAGAGCTAGGCCCAGATACAATGGTGCTCTTACTGTTTTGTCCAATTAATGCCTGACACGTCATCCTTTTTTTTTTTTGAGTAGTTAGTACAAGGAGAAAATGTATATGTATATATATATATGAGGTGTTTGATTTTCTATAATGGCATTTGGGCATATTTATATTTGGTATTCAATGTTGATATGCATATTTGGCTCTAGCTCGAGCTCGATTAGAAGCTTAACTACGTGCGACTCGGTTGTTTATTTATAATATCAGATCAAACACAACTTTTAAAGCTTGAACAGTCATACTTTCAACTAGACTCATTTAGACCCTATAAGAGAATAAGAGGGCTAGGGTTTAGTTTGATATAAATTAACAATTATACCTTTAAATATCTCATGTGCAACTAATGTGAGTGTGATTCCGGTGAAAATTGAACAATTCCGGCAAATTTAGGGCACCGTGCCAACAGTTTACGAGTTCAGGTAAAAAATTGTAAATAAAAATTAGTTCAGGGGGTAATGTGCAAACGACACTAAAGTTTGGGACCAAAATGCCACTTACCCAACCAATTGAGAACAAAACGAGCATAACAAAGTTGTACGTTTCGAAGAAATAGTGGTACATTTATTTGAGAATAGAATAGGAAATTAGTTATGATCTGGCGTTTGTCGCTGCCAGTACAGTAAACCTAATGAGTGTATTGTACCTTAGGGAGCAGGCGTTGTACGCTGATTAGGTATTAACGAAAGTCTACCTGGAAATATTGAAACGCGGCTGGTTAATGATTTAAAGCAGCCCGGCGGCCCCCGGCCCCATCACTTTCTCTCTCTGAATTCTCTCTCTATTTGCAACCGGAACCAAAAGCTCCGTCTGAAAAACCCTAGGTATTCTTCTGCAAAATTAAAGATTCATTTTTTTTCTTCTTCTTCATGTAATTGTTTCAAGTTTATTTGCTGCATTTTATCTTTTTGTCGCGCAATTGCTTGAATTACGTGCATGTGTGATTTTCCTGTTGAAAATGATCAATTTTTCCCTGCCCTACGCCGCTGATAAGTCGAAATTCTGGGCGGCGGCGGTGGGGTGGTGGGTTGGGTTGTTTCAGGGATGATCACAGCTGAAATTGAAGGGCTGTGTGATATTCAATAATAATTTGATTTTCTATGATGTAATTGCTAGTGATTCATGGGATTTTTTGGGGTCGTAATTTTTAGGGCGGAAGGGGAGGGGCATGAACATAACTATGTCTTGAATTGTATTTATGTCGGTCCGGAAAACACGAATTACACGTGTGTAAAATGTTTGTTTTGTCGTTTCCGAGAAGCTGTCGGAAAGATTAGATTGTAGCAAGCTGTTTTAAATTGAAACTAATGCGCTGGAATAAAATTTGAGCTTTCCTTTCACGATGAAACCATTCTTTCGGTTTTGAATGCATTTCTTGACATCGAAAGTACTCTTCCAAGAATCTGAGAATGCATTTCTTGAAACCATTTATTAAGTGGTTCGCGTCGTTGTCTCTATTCTTTCTGTTTATGCATTGGACATACATTGATAAGCAACTACGAATCTGAGAAGCGTGTATCTTACCTGTTGTGGTGTGATAAATTGGCCTTCTAAAATAAATCTTATCTTTTTAGGGAACTTGCAAAATGTCAAATGGAGAAGTCAGAAGAAAAGTCTCACGACAGGATATACAGTTGGTAAGTTTTCTACTCTAGCGTGTATATATTATTTATATATCTCGTTTTTTCTGCAATTATGATAAATTGTATCTTTTAAACTGGGAGGAAGGGCATGAACTGTACCTTTTGTAAATCATTAAGTAGATGAACTGTACATTGTTCATTCAGTATAGTCAAGTTTATAAAAGATAAGAAATCCTCAAACACTTGAGATAGGATAGAATCTTATGACTGATAACTCGAACTGAAGCTGATCTTCCATTTCATTATAACCCATTGGATCTACGAGAACAATCATATCCCTTCTCGTGTTTGCATAAAGAAGTTTCGTGTAGGTATTCTCATGGTGCAACAATTACTTTTTTCCCGTGATGCTAAAATCTTTAATCACTGTTTTGTCCTATTTTTTATTTATATAAAGAATATCAAATTCCTTAAAATTACTCTTTGATTGAGGTGGATTCTTTTTACCTTGGTTTAATCAAAGCATTTTGAGCCATTCACCTACTCTGGCATATACAATAAATGATGGTTCTCTGTAGCTAAATTTGTCGCATTCGAGCTGCATTTATTGTATTCAATAGTTGTAGCCTTCTTTTCCGTTCCCGCCTTTTTATTGATTTTGTTTTATATTTATATATATTTGCTGCTAATGTTGTCTTCCTTTCTGGTATCAGGTTCAAAATCTTATAGAAAGGTGTCTTCAGCTTTACATGAGTGAGAGGGAAGTTGTAAGCACTTTGTTACAGCAGGCGGAAATCGAGCCTGGTTTCACTGAACTTGGTAATTAAATTTCCTGTCTTCATCTATCTGCTTTTTTAATATAATGTTTACTTTCATGCGTATTATAATCAATGAAGTAGTTGGAAACAAAAAATTTAAACGACTACAATCAACATTATATCATAAAATTGGGTTTAGATATTCAGTATTGATTTGTTATTGATGCCCTTGGTAATTCATGTTATATCATTCAGACATTAACATCTGGCTCTCCTTCCAGTGTGGCAAAAACTTGAAACGGAAAATCAGGAATTTTTCCGGGCATATCATCTGAGGCTGTTAGTGAAGGACCAGATATTGCGATTTAATCAGTTGCTTGAGAAACAGGTTGATCTAATTCACCAAGTATGCCAGTCCGGAGTTGCTTCCGTTTCTTTGTCTAATGGATCTCAGATTCATTCAAGTAAGTTCTCTTTGATATGCTAATGGTAATTTCATATAGAAAATGACTCGTATACATACACATTGCTTAGTTGTTTGTATAATGTATATCCGGACTATTCGACTGTATATTCTGTTGGCATTTATGGCTTTACTCGTATGTGCTGTATGTTCTTGGTTCTTTGACTTTATCCGAGTTTTAATACTTTTTATTACATTTGGCAGTGCATAACAACTCGGCTTACCAGGCTCCACAACATGTGGGACCAGCTATAGGGCCGGAAAACATGCACCAAGCTATTAGTGTTGTACCTAATGTTTACACCAATGGTGTTATGATTAAACCAGAGGGTTATTATGCAGGCGACTCCCCTTTTATGTTTGGTGGTAATGTAATGGGAGAAGAAGCATCGGTTTCTCATTTCAATGGCGGTGAGTCCAGTTCGCAACCTCTCAACGAGAACATTTTTGACCCTGAAATGAACTCCTTTGGTTTTGTGGGACAGATGCCTCGAAACTTCAGTTTATCGGATTTGACAGCTGATTTTTCTAATAGTACCGGTCTCTCTCTCTCTCTCTCTCTCTCTCTCTCTCTCTCTCTCTCTCTCACACACACACACACACACACACACACACACACACACACACACACACACACACGCGCGCGCGCGCGCGCACACACACACACGCGCTCTAGGAGACAAGAAGAAAGTGCAATATGAATTGATGTATTTAACTTAACCTCTTCAGATATAGAGAGCTATATGAGATCTCCATATCGGGGAACAGATGCAAACTTCCTAGACCCTCATATCAGGGTTGAACAAGGTACCATTTTTGACATACACGATAAATTGTCTCTGATTATCGAAAAAAAAAAAATGGTATAGTTTATGATTTACATGTATACAGATATTAGGAGGATGGACACAATATCAGAGCGGTTGAGCTATGAAGACTTCGGCAGTGATTAAATAATGGTACTCCTCTCACTTTCAATTATTTACATAATTGTATCACAAATCGTAGACGCATACATACATATACATATATAATAAAATCGAACATTTTTGTTTGTGATTGTTGTTGCAGGGCCAACAGCTTGTTCTGTGAATAGGTTCTAGAGTTATAGAAGCTTCCGTGATCGAAGTTGATAATTTAGACATGATTAATGCCCATTCTAGTCGTAGAATAAAGTCGGAATACATTGCAAGCAAAAGCTTGCCCATGTTAGTTTTTTTTTGGACAATTATTCTTGTCTTGAACAATAGAAACCATTGCAAGTTAGATATTAACTGTAATTATTAGCAGGATTAATTTTCGACATGAGCAAACAGTGTCGAATTATATTCCCTTTTTTCGACTTGAGATTTGCAACTTCACTTGATTTTGTTAATATTTGCAATGTTTGATAGCATTTTGATTTTGTTTCCCCTGTTTCATCAAAACGAATATTCATTTATAAAGTTTTTCAAAACAGTTAAAAAAAAAATTCTTTCTCATTAAGCATTACTTCCGTTCTCAAATTATTCCCCCGAAACGAAATGAAAACAAATCCCTAAAATGCTTCCAAACATTGTCCGAGTATTTGGGAAAAAACCAAATACCGGATATAAATGAAATATCCTACAACTCAAATTATGAGAGTAAATTCGCATTACGCGGGGCCCGTTCTTAGGGCGTTGTCTAAATCAGCGATCAAATCATTGACATCCTCGATTCCGACAGAAATACGGATAAGATCCTCAGTCAAACCTCTGCTTTCTCGTACAGCAGCAGGTATACTTGCATGAGACATGAAGCAAGGCAAACTGATGAGTGATTTCACACTTCCTGCCAATAATACCAAATCAAATAACCATTAGCTAAAACATAAAACTATAATCTAATGATATCAAATTCGAATTAAGAAAAAACGTATAGTTTGTCGCATCAAAATAATACGTGGGCAAGAAAGAAGAATATACCAAAACTGACGGTTATGGTGAAATACTTGGTTGTCTCGACTATATGCTTAGAGAGTGCTAATGAACCTGTTAAGAAACTTAGCACTGACCCTGCACCCGTTGCCTGCAACAAGGATGAATATATAAATTAATATATAATAAAGTCGAGATTAATCCGATGAAATGAAAGTCGGGTGTGATTTTTTGTTTACCTGAGAGTAGTGTAATGATCGTCCTGGATGACTGGTTAGACCAGCATAGTTGACCTTTTGAACTCGCGGATGAGATGACAGAAATTCGGCAATTTTTTGTGCGTTTTCCTGCTCGTTTGTCAAATATTATAAGACTCGAAACATGGGGGAAAAATGGGAATTTTTTAAGTGGTAAATCCCATAAATTGTTATTTCAATCTTATGAAGTCAATAAGTGATTAATTTGGGAGAAAATAGACAGTAGTTACTACAAGAAACCATGATTAGACGACAAAAAAAAAAAGACATTCAGACAATACCTGTTGTTTTTCGACACGAAGGGCCATAGTTTTGATGCCTCTTAAACAGAGCCAACAGTCAAATGGAGCTAAACCCGAGCCCTCTGCATTCTGTAGGAAATACAGCTCTTTCGCCAAACTGATAAGCAACAAACGAAATAAACAAATTTACGAATCAGTTTATGCGCTAAAGGAAGAATATATGCAGAATTCAAGTGCTCGTTATATTGAAATTCGTCGGTCAAACCTTTCTCCCTTAATAGCAAGGGCACCTGCCATGAGATCACTGTGACCAGATATGAATTTAGTAGCCGAGTGCATCACAATATCTGAAAATTTATTGACATATTTTGTTCACATCATAATTCATACATAATATTCTCTTCTGAGAACCAAGAAAAATTATCGAACATAAACCATTATTACCAGCTCCAAGTTCCAATGGTCGACACAATACAGGAGACATGATGCTATTATCCACTAATACGAGTGCACCATGAGCATGCGCCATCTCAGCTATTTTCTAAATGACAATCACAAAAAAAAAAAAAAATTATTAAATAAATAAATGCCAAGTCCTATGAAGAAAATATATATTTTTAATAAATTAAATAGGACCAACACGAATATCGGTAATCTGTTGACGTGGGTTCGTCGGACTTTCCAACCACACAAGCTTTGTAGATGGGCCAATGGCGGATCGAACCTCTTCCAAATTTGTTGTATCCACTCGCCTGCACAATGAATACATTATTCAGAAAAATAAAATAGATTTTTTCAGTAAATAAAATACAATAAAATAGTAGTTACTAACTTAACCACAACTCCGGATTTCGGAACTACTTGCGACAACAAGCGATCAGAACCACCGTATATGTCGTCTCCAGCAATTATTTCCTCACCTGCCATGATGAAAAACGGTAAACAAAACAATTGTAATCATTTTTAAGTACACAAACCGAAATTGCTACGAACAAGGACTTCATATCCGACACAAATAAATGAAAAATCAAAAGATGAAAAAAGTTGAAATACCCGTTCGAACAAGATGAGTAACTGCCGACAAGGCGGCCATTCCACTAGTGAAGCATAACGCTCGATCAGCTTTATCGAGCTTCGCAAGAAGTCTAATAACAAAGAAAGAAAAGTTGAAATCTGCAGCTATAACGATTAACGAGCAATGTAAAATAAGTGAATTCGAGACCTTTCTAGAACATCCCGAGTTGGATTCCCACTTCTTGTATAATCATAAGCCCCGTTTTCTGTTGCAGAAGGCTGCAAAATAGTCACAAGTATACAAAATATTACGAGATTTCTTCGTTACAGAGCATCAAATCATCAATTACTGAACCAAAAGACTCAAATAAAAAAAATAACATGTCGGATTGAAAAATTGACCTGTTTGAAAGTTGCTGTTTGATACAGAGGCGTGCTCAATGCACTATAAGGGTCAAACTCAGAGGCGAAATTCATCAACATCGTCGAAACACTCGGCTCCACTTCGTCACTCGTCCGTAAGGTCTCCGATTCTGCCATAGATTAATTAATACGGTTACGCTTATTCACTAAATACCGAACGATATTCGAAATTTGAAATACTGTTTGTTTAGTCGAAACGAGACTGTATTCATTTTGAACTGCACTTACCGATTGAAGCACAGTCGGCATTACTGCCAACCACAGCCGATCTGCTGACATCCATTTCTTTGTTTCTCAAGCAATTTAACTTCAAATTTCCCTTTTTCGGAGCTATCGTTTTGCACCCGAAATGCGAGGGAAGATTACTGTTCAGAACAGCCTAAAAACCATTAACAGTTTTGTATTAGAAAAATATTCAATGGATATGAAATTATGAATATGATATTTCAGTTTTATTATGAAATATATTTAATCATATTTTCACTTTGTAAAATCACTCAGCCAGAAAATTCATCCCCAATTGCAGTATGAAATTGAATACCCATGACGCTAACCTAAGCCTAAAGCAGCGATTTTTCCGCAAATCAAACAAAACCCTTAAATTTATAAACCCTAATGCGGAAAATAGTAGAGAAATTACTTACATGTTGATCAGTAAGGTCAGTAGAAAGAGGGGTGAAGAATGATCTGAGAGAAAGAGTAGATGCCGCCATTGTCGGCTAAAGAGAACCGTTGGGGGTGTTTGTATATGTTTGTATATGTATATGTATATGTGTATGTATATCTATCCGTGTGTGTGTCTGATGGAACCAGTCAAAAATAGCTGGAAATGTTTTTGAGGGCAAGGAATTTTTTGAGAAATAGCAATTGCACCCCTAAAAAAAATAATAAATTACTACAAGCTCCCTAAGAATGAAAATAAAGAGCACACAACCCCCTCTTTTCATTATATTTCATTTTCACAATTCCTTTTATTTCTTGGAAACATTGTTGTTTAGAGTTTTGAATTCTTAGACATGACATAAATGTAACACCACCTATTATGACCTCATTTATTTTTTAAAAAAATATTAATATTATGACTAGGGCTGAAAATTAAGTCAAATTATTTGATACTTGATTCGAAATTGTTCATTGAAAACACTAAAAGCCCGTTTTACGACTTCATTCGGAGCTATTGTTTTGACTAGGGCTCGTACGCGATTTATTTTGAAAACTCAATTAAACTCAAACTCAAACGTTTGATCCAGTTTACATATTTGAGGAGAATGGTTGTAATTATCCAAACATGGGGCGATTTTTTATAATTTGAGCTTATCTGAAGGGGCTGGCCGTAATTTGCCATAATAATAATTAAGAAAAAAGAAAAAAAAAAAAAGGAAAAGGGAAGTCAATATTCAAACGAGAAGATAAGACAAAAGAGCTACTACTCCGATGATGACTCGTGCCATCTCGTTTTCTGATCTTTGTTCACAATTTCTACCAAAAATTGTCTACACTTCAAACCCATTGCCAAAGTAATACGCATGAAAAATATTGTATTAATTTAGGAATTTCTGGTTCGGCTGATTTTTCTTCAAATTTGGGGAAAATATCTTCGTGGGGCTGCCGCCACAGTGACAGAGGTAGGTGAAAATGGAAAATCTTGAAATGGGTTATTTCTTAAATCAAGAAAATTTGCTGCTGTCTTCTTGATTCATGAAGAAAACAAGAGAATCAAGTGGGAAAAGCTGTTGTCTTGAAACTGATCTGTTATGTTCATAACCTTATCTTATGTCTGAGAAAATATTGGGTTGACTTGTGAGGAAAAAGGAAAAAAACTAAATTGATTGATGATTTCTTGGAAGGTCGATCAGACAACGGGGTTTTTCGATTTTCGGTTAATTTGATTGAAGCATTTGAATAATTGGGAGGAAGAAAAAAAAGAATTTTGGGAGGATTTAATTTAGAGAAAAAATGGCAGTGGGGTGGAGTATGACAGTTTGGGTGGGAAGAATGATATGGATGGCATTGAGTACTTGGGTGGTTTCTTGCTTAATCGTTGCCGATGAAATCGCGGGCTCGATTCGAACTGGTGATATCGGTCCTTTCGGTGTTGGTTGATTAACAAAGATACGATTTTTTTTTTTTACAATCACTAGTTCTTGTTTGCTTGATGATCCACTTGTTTTTTCTTACATTGTTTTCCTTTCTTTCTTTTGATTGTGTGTCTGAATTTTAGTTGTCTTAATTTCTTTGTGCAGATCAGAAACAAATGTTATGTAATGTATACTTAGATCTATGGAAATTGCAATGCTCACTCAAATGTCATGTAATGTATACTTAAATCTATGTAATGTATACTTTAATGAGTATGTTATGTTGGTTTTCTAGCTGCGATTTCGTTCGTTTGTTGATTTATTCACGATGCGTAACCGTTAAAGAGTATATGGTGGAATGATGCTAAAAGCTTTGATTTTTTATTGTCGCTCGCGAATAGAGAACTTATGATTACATGATTAGAACTTAGAACTTCTGTTCTGTGTTTATAATCGAACGAAAATTTCAGTTTCAGTTTTTCGGTGAATCTGTAAACCGAATAAATCAAGAATGATAATTTCATGAAATCTTTGGACAGCCACTAATATGCACTTTCGACACATTTCTGCGGACACCATTTGGAAGAAAGAAGAGATTAGGACAATCTTCAATATAAAGCCTTTGAAGTAATGTGAAGCTCGTAATCCACTCTGGGAATTCCGTAAAATTAGCACAGTTCGCAACACGTAGAAACTGTAGACTTTTCGACACGTTCTCTCTCAGCTGCACCGGAAAATCGACCAATTTAGGTAGTAGCCCCATTAAAAGCAACGATCGGAGTCCATTCAGCCCCTTTAATCCGTCTCCCTCGCACAAATCGAGCTCTTCACAGTTCCAAATCCACAACTTCTCAAGCGAAGAAAGACACTTCATACTATTCGGAAGTGAAGCTAATCTTGGGCAATCGTAGATCCTTAGAACTCGAACAGAGGTGAGGTGGCGCAATCCTTCCGATGGCAACTGCACAAAGTCGCAATTGTAGAGAAGCAAGAACTGTAGAGAACTGAAGCTTTTCGGACCTCGCTTTCTCAGAGACATCTCCTGGCAAGTCAAGTACAGTGTTTTCATGCTGATTAAGTCGCCGAAATTCCTCGGCAAACCTTGGAAGCTTTCGCAGTTGATAAGGTTCAGTGTCTGCAAATTCACGAGCTTGCAGATCGAATTCGGAAGAATCTTGATATTACTACTCTGGCTCAGATCAAGATACCTCAGCGGTCTCAATTCGCCGATCGAACTCGGCAATTCCTCGAGTTCGAGCGAGTTCAGTATCAAGACACGCAGTCGTTTGAAACTCCTAGCAATCGCTGTAATAAAGGCCTCGTCTTTAGAAGGTTTAATCTTGAACGCACATCTCAAAGACCTCACCTTTTTTGATCGGGTCAAAGGCTTAGGTGGCGATTCGTGTAAGTAGATGTGGCGGGCCCTATCCGGGCCTGCCACAGACTGTGCCAGATCGTGCACGAGGTTGTGTATCTTACAAGCCAGTATCTCCCCATCGAAAGCTTCCACCACTTCTTGAAAGCAGAATCTCGACAAAAGCTCGTTGAAGTACTGATTCCCAATATCTTCGACTTGTCTAGTCCCGTTTATCGAGTGTATGAAACCTTGAGCGATCCAAAGGTTGATGAACACCTCCCTTGGAATCTCGAGGCCCTTTGGCAACATCGAGCAATATGCGAAGCATTGCTTCAAATAAGACGGCAATCGCTCGTAACTCAGCTTCAACAGAGGTAAAATATCGGTTTGCTTTTGATCGATTTCCCATATGTCGTTTTCTTTGATTATAGCCATTCTTGTTCGTCTGTGTTCATGTATAACAAGCTTCCCAACGTCTTGACAGCTAACGGGACACCGCCACATTTCTTCACAATCTCCTTTCCGATCGGTAATAAATTAGGGGGACAATATTCGTCGGAGTTTCTGAAAGCGCATTTCAGAAACAACGATAGACAGTCTTCATCCGAAAGGCCTGATAAATTATACGGTGGCATTGTACTTGTAATTGAAGCTACATTCTTGCTTCGCGCGGTGACTATGATTTTACTCCCCGAGCGGCAGTTCATCAGAAGCTCCCTCAAATCCATCCACTTGTTTCGATCCTCGTTCCACACGTCATCCAACACGAGCAAATACCTTTTATCGCTCAAAACTTCAGCCAACCGAATTTGCATTTGGTCCATATCAAGATGGGCGAAACTCTCACCGCCCGTCGCGGATTTCAAGATTTTCTCGACAACTTTTCCGACACTGAATTCTTCGGACACAGAAACCCACATCCCAAGATCGAAGCTTTGAATCACCCGATCGTCGTTGTAGGCTAGTTTAACAACGGTTGTTTTGCCAAGACCGCCTATTCCTACAATAGGAATGACCGAAGCACCCTCTTCTTCTTCGTTCGAGCTCATAACAAGAAGCTGCACAATCTGTTCTTTATCGTCGTCCCTACCGATGATGTCAGAGGGTCTTACGTAGGAGTGAGTTTGCTCTACCGGTATCGATAAACGGCGTTTTTCGGTGAAGTGGAACTTGTTCCTGTCGGCCGCAATCTCGTCTAGTCGTTTCCTCAATGCTTCTACTCTCCGACCAATCTTGAATCGAGTGGCAATAGTGTTCGAGCTGGAAAAGAATCTCGTCACCTTTTTCAGGATCAAAATCCCGTCTCGAAAATCCGCGTCCCTCTGCAGAGCTTGCGTGGAGAGATCGTCGATGACGTCATCGATGTCGTAGACAGCATCTTTGAGCTTGTCGAACCAGTCTCTGACCTCGTGGTTAATGGACCGCTGTTCGTCTGCGTCGAGGATCACTGCTCTAATGGTGGAGAGAGTGTTGTGGAGTTTCGTCACCTCTGTTTTAATGTTCGAAGCTGTGCCGATGTGGTTTAGAGCATGGAAAGTAACTTTGGACAAGACACTCTCTGTGATTAGGAACAAGAATGTTTCTGCCATAGCTGTTTGTCTGAAGAAAAAGATGATGATTATTCTTTAGTATTCCATTATTGGTGAATTGAGTTTGAATGAGATCATTCATCCAGAAAAGGAATTTTCTTGGCTGTTGGTTGGTGGAGTTGACTTGCTCAAGGAGTAGATGAGGAACATTTTGATTAATAGGTTGTGACTATTTTGCCCTTCATCCCATAATATAATGTGAACCAATTTTTTTTCATTTTTTTTCTGAAATAAGTCGATTAAACTCGAAAAAAACGACTAACATCGGCGATTTTGATGTCATTTAAGCTCAAAAGAAATGTTTTTTTTCTTCTATTTTAATTCGTGTATAGATGATTCATATATGTATTCGCGGTATTCGTCATTTTTTTACATTTTTAGGTCGAAAAATTCCATCTTTGTGTTGATGTTGTATAATAATAAGTAATTAAATTGTGTTTTCACTGAGTTTTAACAAAATATTGATTTGATTTTATCAATTCCATGTTTTCTCTGTTCGTGTTTCAATACGTTTTGTCGAAGGAAAACGAAAAATGGCATCAAGTATGATCAATCTGGAAACAAACTTCTAACAAAAGGCTACAAATGAGTGTCGAATATAAGATTCTGTTATCATGGTTTTCTTGTAATACCAAACATTACAGACTGTAAAAAGCTCACATGCTTTCATTTTGCAGTGTCTGTAAATAATAACCACCTTCATTACAGAAGCAAAAAGCTACACATTAACTAGATATTGGCTTCTGCAAAACAATTTGCAAAATCGTCGAATTAATTACAAAAGCATACCTTTTTTTTTTTGTCGAAAAATTTTTGCTACACCCTTGATAATTGGAGGAAGAAAACCAGAAAAAAAATCATCCGAATGGTCTAAACCTAATTACACCCAACTAAAACTTCCCACGGAGCTCCAAAATAGTAACTCGGCACTTTGTCTTAGATACTCCAATGCCTGCATGAACATATGATTCTTTTTTTCGTTTATATCCAGATGCATAATATAACCAATTTAGATGACCGTATATTTTTTTTAAATAAATTCATAGAGACGCACCTTAAATAACCGGAGAAATCAATCACCCAGCAAATAATTAGAACTGCAAAAGTCAACTGTCTTAAGCTGCAACGGTATTATCCGTCTGGCAAGTGACGTCCTCGGTGTTTTCTAGAGACGAGTGTGCAGCGTGGGGCCCACCCGGACTTTCTTCCGATCCATGAGAAAGTTGGTCCACGTCAGCTTCTTCAGCAGCTGCTTCTTCACAGTCCTTTGCCACATCATTAACGTCGAGACAAAGATGCTGAGGAGGAAGAACAACCTCGTTTTCCACATGGTACAATTGTCCTCCATCCACGTCATCAGCGACAGCTGGCGAATATAAGTGGGATTGGGCATTATTATTATTATTCGTGCAACTGGTTAATGCATAGTATTCGTCAGGGTCATCATCTTTCCTTCTTCGTTTACTCACGGACCTTCTTCTAACCCTTTCTTTCCCTCTAATTCGTTTTCCCACATCGTTTTCCGAATTTTCCACATTAACCGTTATCGAGCTTCCAATTTGATCCCGCAAACACTCGTGCGCTTTATACCTAATCCTCGTCACAGATTGTATTTGCTGTTCATCCATCCCGTGCGTTGAAAGCGTGTCCGCTATATGTGCAATATCCCTCAATGCAGCATTCTACGTTCAGCAAAACAAATTGTATTCAAATAAAAACTCGTTTCTTGAAAATATATATATACATACATACACGTGAGCTATTTAGAATCTTACCAATCTTTCAAACTCGGCTGCGATAGATACAGGCCTCCCCACGACTCTGCGTGTAATTCGAAAGTACCAGTTCATGTATTCACCCTCGTCCAGGTCTTCCTCAGCCTCAACAACGTGAAAACGACGATTTGCCCATTCGTTAAGCTCTGCTTCCAATTTACCAGAGAGATTTACACCACCATCAACACCACGAGTTTTCCTTTCCCACATATGCACTTCTTCGGGTATTGTTTGATGCATGCCAAACTGTCTTAAACAACGATCGGGCAAGTGTCTTTCTGCCTTGTCGAAGCATATCAACATTGTCTTCGATCTTCCTAGGATGAGTTGATTTAAGATATTCTCCGGTATTACAGTATGGCTTATGTTCGCATAAGGACACCAATCAACCTGAAGTTAAAACCATATTAAGTGTCGGATGGTTTTTATACTTATATATACAACCATATTTTAAACTCACATCAGTGGGCTTTAGACAATCCAAAGCTTTACGATAGAAAGCTACGTCACGATTCGAAGTGGGCCCACTGTGTTTTCCTTTCCACCTAAGTACAAAAGGAAAACATTCATGGATTGGGTCGTGGTGAAGTTTAGGCCGGCCAACATTCAGGTGGTAGTAACTCCAGCACTACAAGAAACGAAAAGACAATATTCAACGGCAATACTTTTTATTAATTTTTTTTTTAAACAAAACAAGAAGTTAGTTTCGTTCACCTGCAATAATGTCAAGCATCCACTAATAGTACTCTGCGATCTAAGTGCGGCGTTACCTAATGCTCTGTACAAGAAAGACAGTGCAGCTGCACCCCACGCATACTTTCCAGCCTCGTTGAAATTCTCAAACAAAGGGAGGTACATAACCGGAACTTTATTACCAGTAGTAGTCGAAAAAATCGTACTTCCAATAAGATAAAGAAGGTACGCACGTGTGTTGCACTCAATCTCTTCAATCGAGGCATTTTCAGAACATTCAGAGAAGGTCTCTTTCAGCCAGCTCAGCTTCACCATTCCACCGCTCGTGTAACCAGAATCCGGTGATTTACCTAAGTACTTAACACAAATCGAATCACATGTGGTGTAAGTTACCCCTATGACAGGCTCACCATCAATTGGTAGTCCGAGCAAATAAGCAACGTCTTCGAGCGATACTGTCATTTCTCCAACTGTCATGTGAAATGTGTTTGTTTCTTTCCTCCATCTCTCGACTAGTGCAGATATAAGTGGATTATCGAGACTTATAGCTGGAATCAATCTCAGATAGCCAAAGCCTGCCTTTTTCACTAACTCGATTTGTTTGTCCGTGAGTAACCAGCGGTCGAGCTTTGAAGTGTGTTCGTGGCACCTGAGTGCACCTCGCTCCTGTTAATAAATGAGAAATGAAATAATTTTGCGAGTGAAACAATACACGAGAGTATTAAAAATGGTTTCATAATGAACACCTGCCCTTCCCAAACAGCAGCTGAAACATGCTTTTCTTGATCATATAAAACGGAGTCGTCAACTGGACCAGGGTTGGCTGCATAGTAATCCATCATGTTGATATTGGTTACATCTGTAGTTAATGTAGAAAAGGCGATATTTAGAACATGTCACGATTACGTATACAGAAGTTATCAGGAGAGACGACATACATTGAAGAAAAAATAAAAAATAAACAGGACACGGCTGAGAGTTGTCTATTCACATAGCAGACGACGCAAAACATCAAAAAGCCAAATTAGGTAACTAAATATATTCACTCGTCGCAAGCATTGATACCAAACTAAACCTCGTTTGATACCCTATGGATGCTACGTTGATTTTTTCTTCCTCGCTTAATATCCTATATACCGGACCAGACAAGAAGTGCGTGTTATTCTTCCACTTTTCACCTACATCCTGTATGTATATGTTGTCACATTAGATGAAATCATTTCATCTCGAAAATTCAAGAATACCACGTAGTTCACTCAAGAATAGGCAAAAAAAGGCCGCGTCACACAACACAACCCGTTCTCCTATTATATTGTAACATTTGTTCGTATACCTCCCTCACATCATTGAAGGATAAAACCCCTGATATAACATTCATTCGAGAATCCAGAGAATAATAAAATCTAGATATCAGAGTTTAAACCATTAGATTTTATTTCTCCTATCGACTAAACTTCTCAAGAAAATAGTATCTTTCACCATTCGAAACTTCACTCGACCTTGTACATTCGGACATATTCTCGACAGGTGTATCTAATAAACAGAGTTGAACTTCACATGCATGGAACCGTTAAGGCATTATGACGATGCGCAAAAACCAAAACAAAAATATTCCATAACAGCATAAACTTAATTTTCTAGATTCAGCATCCTGCACATCCTAAGACGAGCCTCACTCCTACCACGAATCAGGCAACACAATCCAAAACATCTAATTACGTCACAACTCACAACCCCTAATAAGAATCCGAGCTCACAATCCACATTTATATAAAACCAAGAACACAACTACTGTATAATCGGGTTATAAAGCAAAGATACGCACTCAACGGATTCATACTATCTTCAACTGTATACACACACATATCAGTATGAAATTCCACTACCAATTCAAAGGATAACGATTTAAAACAAACGGTCAAATGATTTATAACTAATGGGGCTGTATAACCTTAATTCTTCCCCCCATGTAAAAATTTCTGGCTGGTACAATCAATTAGAACTCTAATTTCAGAGGAAAATAAATAAAAGTAAATCATTTAAAAGACAGAGTAGACTTACTAGATGCATAGTAATAATCTTCGGACTTCATGACAGTGCATTGGTTTTTTTGGTTCGTTCGCCCTTCTTCTGTTGGAAACCCCAATAAAAATGCCGTAAATAAAAGCGGAATTTGACAATAAATAATGCACCAAAACCCAAAAAAAAAAAAAATTTAGAGCAAATGGTTTGTCCGAACAAGGTTTAGGGTTGAATATAGATAACAAGGACGCCGGTAGAAGACGAAGAAGAAGAAGAATACGCCGATGAGGAGGAGACGGAGAGGTAAAAAAGAAGAGAGAGAGTGAATGAGGAGAGAGAGAGAGAGAGGGGTATTGGTTGATGGGTTGGGTTATGTGAAAACAATATGTATCTGAATGAAATAAAGCCCAGATTTTGATCGATTAAAAAAAGCCCAATTAGTTATATACAAGAATTAAAAAAAATAAAAATTTAAAGCCCAATTTTGATTTCCGATTCATCTAATTCAAAAAAAAGTTGCAGAAAGGAAAGTTTCACTGAACAAGGAACAACCGAACATACAGTATTAAACCGGCCGGCGATCCGCCATCTCAGTCGGTCTCGCTCTTCAATTACAGGTTTCTCTCACTTTTTCTTCAGTTCTAATTTGCAACGTTTGTTCAAGTTTGAGGTTCAGTTTTCATGATTATTGTTTTTCTTGTTGTTTTTAAACACAATGACAATCCAATTCATACGAGGTTCAGGTTGTAATTGTCTCGCTCACAGTGTTTCTGGTGAATTTCGAACCTGGGTTGATTGATGCATTTTGATTTTTGCCTTTTTAGTTTTGTGTTCGATCTACTTTATTAAATTTCTGTTGATAAATAAAAATAAAAGTAAAGAAAAAGATTAACCCTGAGAGAAGAAATGTTACAGTATATTTCCTCGTTTGATAAACTGCGTCGTGTCGTCGTGTTTCTAGTTATAATGCTGGTGAAAATCAAGTCTAAGTTTGAAGAGTGCTGTATTAATTTGACGTATAATCGTTTATTTTGTTTTGTGGTGAAGGGTTTTGATCGAGGTTTTGTAAAGTGCGAAGCAATATCGGAGCCGAAGAATGAGTGAAATTGTTGTTGGGGGATCCGATCCTCCTTCTCCTCCTCTTTCGGTTGCCTCGTCCGAATCGTCGAAGAGCAGTGGTAACACGGGCTTTGATACTAATCGAATTGCAGAAGTGAAAGCGTGGCTCGTTTCTCAATTTGACGCAGCTGGAAAAGACGTGCCCGAGTTCGAATATACTCCTCGAAGTATTAGCCACTTACACAATATTGCCACCCTTTCCCAAGCCAAAACTCAGGCTGCTACCATTGTTGCAAATGACTTTCGTCAAAAAGCCATAGAATATCGCTCGCAAGGTTCATTTGTCTAGTATATGCTGTATTGTCTTTCTTCTCTAGCTTCATTTGTATTGAGCGATTTTCCATTCTCGTATATGTTAATGTAGCTTGCGTTACAGTCTGGAAATAATGGATTAGTGATTGATTTCTTTCGGTTTATCACTCTAATCGGTGTGGTTTTTACTAATCGGAATTATTTCATAGTGATCCTCGTTGATTTTGCTCTGGGTTTCTTTTAATGCATTTTTTATTGACCACAGCTGCTAGGATAAGAGAGATTCTAGAGCATGTGGGGTTAGTGCAAGAGAGTTTACCATCAAACGTGGTGTCGTCTTCCCAAGTTCTTGCCAGTGTGGCGAATCTGTTGAATATTCGGGATACCGAACTAAGTAGGTGGGTTTTTTCCCGTTTTAATTATATTTTAATATAAAGTATTTACACGGGGGAGTTACGTCCGACTTACAAGGAGAAATGTTTTAGTTTTCTTGTAGCAATGGCAGATATATCTTTGAGAAAAACGGCAGTGGAAGAGAAGAGGGCTAAAGTGCAGCAAGAATCCAAAGAGCTTCTCGACTATACACGAAAGGCAATAGCAAGATTGACTTATTTAAAGAGGTGAATCTACGAGCTCTTTCTTTCTATAGTTGTTTAAACTCCGATTGATCTGAATCCGAACAATATTAAATTTCTTTAATTATTTTTATATGCTTGTCAGAACATTTGCACAATTGGAAGATGATATTCCTCCTTGCGAAGCTCAAATGGAACACTGGAAAACGAATTTGACGATAATGGAATCAAAAGAAAGACAATATCTGCAACAGTACTCTAACTATAAGGTACAATCATGTTAGTTGTGCTTCGAGCCAAAGAAAAAGTATTACGCGTATTAATTGTTACATGTTTATCACAGGCAATGCTCAATCGTGCGGGGTATAGCCCCGAGATTAGTCACGGGGTGTTGGTTGAAATGGCAGAGCACAAGAAGGACCTGGAGAAGAAAACGAAACCAATTCTCGACACACTACGAAGCTACCAAGATTTGCCTCCCGTAATTTTCATTTCCGACTAATTATCTGAATTTTTTTTTTCTCGTTTCCTAACTCTGAAACTATCGGATATTGATCTCGAGACTCTTACTTCATCCAGGACAAGGCTTTGGCAGCACTGGCAATCGAGGATAAGAAGAGGCAATATACTGCTGCTGAGAAATACCTTGAAGATGTATTACAGTCAGCTCTCGCTTCTTCCGAGTGATATTCCCGACTACTTACTATATGTGGCTTCTATTCTTTCACTCTTGATTTGATGTAAGTTTTACTTCTTGATTACGTTGTTCTTGTAGAAATGACATTACCTCTCGATTTTACGATCCTTTTTTGTGTTAACGTGATGTTTTTAGCATTGTTCTGGAAATCTTCGGAAAAACACAGAATTCTAAACGAACATAGTACTTTCAGAAAACACACATAAATTACGATACATCTTTATTACAAGAAGATGAATATATCTTCCCTAAACATCATCAAATAGACGAGCCAACTTTCCCAATCCTCAAATAAACCGGGTACGTGACAATCTTCTGTAATTGACCGTCTTCATTCCAAGCCCTCGTAAAATCTTCGACCACACTATCGGTCAACAATTCCACACCCTTCTCTTTAGCAGTTTGATAAGCAGACCATGACCTCAAGTACGTAAAGTAGCCCTCCAAATCCATCACCTTCTCCGAATTAAATCGAAACGGCCCGTTATGCTCGAGCCCATCTATTGGCTCGAACGGGAAGTCAATGGTTTCGTATTTCTGCTCAACCAACTTACGCGCCGGCTCCCAGTACGGACCGGCACCAACATTGTAGAATATCTGGAACAGTGAGTCAACAGAAGGGTTGACTTCCGGCGTAGTGTAGCACCATGCAGCGATGACCCCATCGGGCTTCTTTAGAACGCATTTCACTTGCTGGTAGAATGTGGGGAGATCGAACCAGTGCATGGCTTGAGCTATGGTTACTAGATCGAAGCTGGATTCGGATCCGACTTTTTCTCGGAGTTCATCGGCGGACATGGTGGCGGAAGTGCAACGGTATGTTATGTTTGGTAACTTGGCTGCGAATTCTAGTTGCTTCGGGCTTGTGTCTGTTGCTATTACATTCTTGTAGTAATTAGCCAGCTGTATTGTTATTGATTTGTTAGTACAAGTATAACACACAGTAGTATGTCACTATATCACACACAAGAACACACACAGTGAAACGGTGAAACGGAAGTGGAAAACTAACCGATTTTGCCGCCTGGCCGGTGCCGGTGCCGACATCCCAGGCAAGGTCGTGAGACGGGGTGTTGGAAGCAATGAAATCGAAGAGTTGCTGCGGGTAAGAAGGCCTGCCCTCTGAGTACTGCTTTGCCTGTTTGATGAACAAATCTGCCATTTTTCACTCTTTTTGTGGGATTTTTGTGAGATTGTGGGATCTGAAGTTTATTATTTATAGGAGGGTAAATTACTAAATTGCAACCACCTCCTTCAGGTAAAGTCGATTTACAAAAAAACCCTTGATTTGTAGAAATTACATGTTGGCCCTTGCAGTTTATAAATTTCTTACAGCCACCCCCTACAAAAGAGTGTTGGTGTACGAAATCTTAAAATTTCAAGGGGTGGGTGTAATTATGAAAATATGAGGGGATTTTTTTGTAAATAAACCTTCTCTCGAGGTTTGACTAGTCATAGTGGGGATAAGATGAGATGAGAGTGTCCTAATTGTCTATTGGTGGAGAAACAAGACTTTGTTTTCTTCTTTTCTTTCTCTATTATTATATTTAGGGTTTGTTTGATGAGTTATTGAATAATAACTTCACATCGAACTCGAACTCAAACTCGATTAGAAAAAAGAAATTACAAAAATATATATTAAATCTCGATTGCTTATTAGATCTAAGCTCAAACACGATTATTCCATAAAGATGCCTGCTACGCAATTCTAACATTTGGGTGGACTCGATTTGTTTACACGCAATTCTAACGTTTGGGTGGACTCGATTTGTTTACTATAAAACATGTGACTTATACCTACTACTTTAGTAGATAAATAAGAAAAAGACAATTAATTAATAAAAGCAAAATAATAAATAAATTAAATTATCAATAAATCAAGAAAGGCCCTATTTAGTATATATCAAAACAAAACAAGTTTGGTTATCGGAACAATTATTTATTTCAGTTCATGACTTGACTGGTCAATGGAAAAAAATAAGAGAAAATCACTAAAATTTTAAATTAATATATTATTGATAAATTATCAGTGCTTTTATTTTTTGGTGATTTTTAGGGCTTTATTTTGGGTAATTCAGTGTTTTACCTTTTGATTGCTTTGTTGGAGCCAAACGGCATTTACATGATATACGGGTAAAATTCAAAATCATCCCCAAAGTTTGCACTCAACTTCAAATTCATCCCTGAGGTTCTATTTGACTTCAATTTCATCCGCAAATTTGGAAAGAAATAAAATAAATACCAAGACTGCCCTTTTATTAAGAAGTGACCTTAATTTAGTGGAAAAAATAGTTGTTGGAAAAATAGATGTTGGGATAAATATGAACACAAACAATCATGCGTTCATCCATAAATATTTTACCGTGGAGCCGAAACTTAGAATAATAAACTAAATATCTATGGGGTTTAGAGGCAGAATCCTGACTTTTTTAAAATTTGCCATAAAAAATAAATATTTATAAACTTTAATTAAAACAGTATATATTAAAAACTGATTATTGAAACTCTTTTAATTAGGTTAATGATTATGCAATTTATGTGGGTTATGTAAGAGGAAGTAGTTGAATGTGTATCATTTGAAAATTAATTGGAACAAAATAACAACTTACTTTTTTTTAATGGTAGAATTATAGAGACTAATTATTAAGTTTTTATATTAAAAAAATGTGTATTGATTTGTAATAAGTGTCCATGTTAAAACATCAAATCATAAATAATGTTTAAAGAGAAAAATAATAAATATTATTTTTCTTTTGAAAATATGTAGCCAAATAAATGGTAAAAGGGGTAAAGGGCAGTTTTGGGAGTTTGATAAATTTTCTTTGATAATTTTTTTTTTTTTTTTTCAAAAAAAAAAGAAATAAGGCTTCAAGGACGAAATTGAAGTTCAATAGAACCTCAGGGATGATTTTGAAGTTGGGAGCAAACCTCAGGGGCGATTTTGAATTTTGCCCCATGATATACGTATATATTTGTGTATATATATATTCTATACACGCATGTACCTCACAGTCCAGTTTTTCCTGCCCACGCGCCGCCGCCGCCGCCGTACAATCAGTTGTAGCCGTTGAAGAAGAAAGAAGGGTACATCTATTTGTTGATTTATTTTTCCGTTTTCATCTAAATTTCTTTGATGCTGTATTGATTGAGCAACAATACTCAATTAGTTGTACCTGATTCTAAAAAAGGTTGTACCTTTGCTTTTGTTCTGTTCTGTTCATGATTGTACAAACTCATGAGTAGGGTTTATGTTTTATCTTCTCTTTTCAAATATAACATGAATTAAATTTCATGGCTTTTTATTATCTCAGATAATGGCGGCTAAAATTGTACCAGTTACAACTGAACCCTACACGCTTGGATTCATTGGTGCTGGAAAAATGGCTGAGAGCATTGCCAGAGGTATCGTCAAATCGGGGTTATTGCCCGCCGCCCATATTCGAACTGCACACCTCGGCACCGCTCGTCGTACTGCCTTCGAATCGTTCGGCGTCAAAGTCCTCGATAAAAACAGTCAGGTATTCTCGATACTTGGACTGTTTCAATCGGTGCGGTTGTGCATTTGTTACATTTAGTTGTGTTTGTTTCATTTGGAAACCTAGATGATCATGTGCTGTTGAATCCTCGTATAGTGCCGATTTCTTTTTTCCATTTGTCTGTAGACCTGTAATAAATTGGGCATTTTTGTTCTTATTCCGATCGGGATTGTTAAAATTAACCAATTTATCTGAACTTCTTGGCTCTTTTTCTTAATATAATTTTCATAAAGAGTTTTATTACTTTTGTTATGATTATAATTCAGTTCGCTTTTATGTCTCGAAGATAGGTTGTCGAACAGAGCGATGTGGTTATATTCTCTGTGAAACCTCAAGTTGGTATGTTCTCTATCTCGTTGCTTCGCTTTGCTCCTGTTTGCTATTTTGTCGCTTCCTCTTCCTATATATTTTAAGCTGTCTGCTTTACTGTTAGGATAAGAAACGCTAGTACTTTCAGTTTGTGTCGTTTGATTTATGAAGTGTATGTTAGCCTAAGCAACACTGTAGAATCAACAAATTAAAAATTAAAAGAAAATCGTTTTCTTTCTTTCGTTTTCTTGCAAGCAAAATTTTCAACAAGGAAAGACTATTTCCTAATGTATAATGTATAGTTTCATTTGCTAATGTGCGTTGAAAAGTTAATGCCGTTCTTATCGAGCAAGCTACGATTGTCTACCATCTTGCCTGTATACTCTTGATTTTTTTTTTTTTCGTTTCAAATATGTAGTTAAAGATGTGGTGCTACAGTTAAAGCCACTCCTGTCAGAGAAGCAGCTCTTGGTATCTGTCGTTGCCGGAGTAAAGCTAAAGGATTTGCAGGTTATTCGTTAGACTTCTTTCCATATTCTCTCTCCATTTCGTATGTGTACACGACACCCTCAAAAGGTGTAATTTCTTTTTTTTCGTGCTGCAAGTTTTTTTCTCAATATTGTGACGTATGAAACTTGATTTATACAGGAGTGGGCGGGTCATAATCGGTTTATAAGAGTAATGCCCAACACCCCTGCTGCTGTTGGTGTGGCTGCCTCAGGTATATATATATATATATATATATATATATATATATATATATATATATATATATATATATATATATATATATATATATATATATATATCAATTCCTGACTCTCGTTTTATTTTTCTCTTGCAATTTCGTCTCGATTAAGATAATATGCTTCACTGGATCATTTTTCGTAGTAAATAAAAATATCAGTTCGATTATTGAATTCCATCCCTGCCAAATTGGCCATTTTAGAAAAAAACAAGTTTAATGTGCGACTAAAAAGTGCATTACAATTTAGAGTCAACATCTTCACCAAATCACAAGAAATATTTTTTGTGCACATTTTAGATTAATTTTATTTATTTATTTTATGCAACAGTTATTAGCCTGGGGGCCGCAGCAACTAACGAAGATGGAGAATTAATCTCCGAGTTATTTGGAGCAATCGGTAAAGTGTGGAAAGCCGATGAGAAACTGTTTGATGCTGTCACCGGCCTAAGGTAACACCCTTTATCCCATGATTCGATATTTTAAACCTAAATAACTCATAATTGTATTTAATAAAATCCCGTTTTCTTGAAATGTGCAGTGGTAGTGGACCTGCGTATATATACTTAGCAATAGAAGCTTTAGCCGATGGAGGTGTAGCTGCTGGTCTACCTCGAGAACTTGCTCTCGGTTTAGCTTCTCAAACTGTAAGCAACTGCATTTACATGAAATTATTAATTAATTAATTAATTAATTTATTATTAATAATTGAATGGTGTGGTGAAGGTATTGGGAGCAGCAACAATGGTGGGAAATGCGGGGAAGCATCCAGGTCAGCTGAAAGATGACGTGGCATCGCCAGGCGGGACAACTATTGCAGGGATCCATGAGCTGGAAAAGGCAGGTTTTCGTGGGATTCTGATGAATGCAGTTGTTGCTGCTGCTAAACGAAGCAAGGAACTTTCTCAGGGTTAAGTTTGTCTTTTCCTTTCTTTCTATGTTTGACATTTCGATGCTTCCATAAGGTTTATTTCTCCTTTTCTTTTCATTCTTATATATTTAATAAAATAGTTCCATTGGCTTTTATGACATTGTACTGAACCATCATAGTAATTTTTCCCCGAAAATCCTCATTTTTTTTAAAAAAATTTATTTATATTTTTTTCTCGTATGGTGGTTCGCTAGATGGATTGATCTTGTTTCCTCTTTTAGACTAGCGATCGAAATCTTATACTGGTAATTCTTACGTACCGATGTTGATCAATTCGACTAGCGATCGAAATCGGAGCGCATTTTTCAATAGTAAAACAGAGCATCCTTGGTTACCTATCATATTACAACCATTACCAGTAATCATTACAAGAACACAATCCACCTCTAAAATGGTGAAACCTATTCCTATCCCTCACAACAATCTCCCTATCGTAAACCATCGATATCAACTTACTCGCCACGTGGCAATCCCTACACACACGCAAATTCTTCGTCACTCGAATCGTCTCCCCTGCTTTCGTCTTCAACAATCCATACGCAATAGCCAATTTCTCACTATGATAATTCAACGAATTCTCCAAATCTTCCTCGTACACAACTCCATCGTTATCCGCCACATAGCCCTCTTCTCTAATACGAGCCATCATTTCTTCGACTTTTTCGTAAATCTCCTTCGCATGTAAATGGTTTCTCCCACCTGCAATGAACTCACTCACGGTACCTTCGAACTCGATCATGGAGAATCCAGCTACCTTCTTCACTCCTCTGTCGTTCATCAACTTTCGAATACTCGCCACCTCATCATATCTACCGGCTTTCGCGTATAAATTAGCCAATAAAACGTAGCGCCCGCTATTTTCTGGCTCGAGTTCGATGACCTGCTTCCCTATTTCCTCTGCTATATCGATATTTCCATGGATTCTGCAAGCTCCCAAAAGAGCACCTAGAACACCTACATCAGCTCTCATCGGCATTTCGTTTATAACTTTTTTCGCCTCCTCTAATAATCCAGCTCTTCCTAGTAAATCGACCAAACATCCGTAATGCTCCATTCTTGGAGCAATACTATAAACTTCAGTCATGTAAGAGAAATAGTACCTTCCTTCTTGTACTAAACCCGAATGCGCACAAGCGCTAAGCACGTTTACAAACGTGACATAATCGGGAGTTACTGTTTTCTCCGCCTCCATTTTCTTTAAAAGGGCAATTGCGTCTTTACCTTTACCGTGCATTGCTAATCCTCCAATCATGCAGTTCCAAGATGAAACCTTTTTGCTAGACAAGCTATCGAATACCTCGTAAGCCTTGTCTATGCGACCGCATTTGCAGTACATGTCGATAATTGTAGTTGCTAATTTGGGGTCCACTTCGATCGAACGGGTTTTAATGTAGTTGTGTATCCACTCGCCTTGGTCCAATGCACCGAGCCTTGTACAAGCTGCTAACATGCTCGCGGCCACAAAGTTATCCATCGCCACGTTTTCGTTTCTCATCCTACTGAACAAACTAAACGCCTCGTGAAATCTGTTATTCTGCACGTGTGCTGCAATCACAGCATTCCATGCTGCAGAATTCTTAACGGGCATCGATTCGAAAACGGACAATGCTTCGTCTACAGATCCGTACTGCGAATAGCCACTGATTAACGTAGTCCAAGAAACATCGTCCTTTTTATCCATTTTATCGAACACCCTTCTTGCTTCCTCCAACGAATTGAAATTTACGTACATATGAATCAAATTGTTCTGACAATACGAATCCCGGGCGAACCCGAGTTTAACGACATGAGCATGCACTTGCTTAGCTTCTTCAATAGCACCGTCGGAGCAACAAGCTCGTATAACGGGAGGAAGAGAGAACTTATTTGGGGTGACGAATCTTTCCAGCATATGGGCGTACAAGATAATGCAGTTTCTGTGCAATTGTGCTTGTAAATAGCCTCTGAACATGGTGTTGTATATAAAAGCATCTGGGTGGGGCAAATAATCAAACAGCTGGTGGGCATAGTTCAAATCGCCGGATTGGGAGAGGGAGCAGAATTTAATGACGCGGCCGACGGCGTCGTTGTCGGAGGAGAGGCCGAGCTTGATGATTTGGGCGTGGTGCTGTTTGAGCTCGGCCATGGTTGAGCAAGATTCGAGATTCTTGAACGGTGTGGCCTTGGCTGTAGATATGGTCGCCATGGGTGTGGCTGGGAAGAAATGGATTGCAGACATGGGACCCTCTCTCTCTGCTGAGAGGTGTAGAAGTGCTTAATAATTAAAGGGCTTATGTGTGTGTGTGTGTGTGTATATATATATATATAGAAGGGCTTAAAATTTCATTTTTGTTACAGAGAAACAAAAGAGAAAACAAGTACAAAAAACAGAATTCAAAATCAATCAATAAAACATTTTTTTTTTCTTTTTTTTTTTTTGGTTAAATGAAGGAACCGCAGCAAACCACACTACATAATGGAATACGAAGAACACCGTACGTAAAGGATCATTATTTGACAGGGTGCATGGTATACCATGTCTGCAGAAAAGTGCAGCAAACAATGCAATAGCAGACCAAGGAGTTTCGAATCGGGTATGAATCAGATCCGCGAGCCACGTTTTTGCTCGGTTTCTGCAATGCGCTTCGACGTAAGACTTGACTTGTGCAAAGGTATCGATATCCCCGTATCCAAACGTATCGATTTCACTAAACACCTCGACAGCTTTTTCGTGAGTGGGGAAACTATTTATCAGTATCCCTTTCCTCTGCAGCTCCTTCACATCCGCGGGGGTTTCGACCAGCGATTTCATGAAGATGACATACGCCAATACGGCAGGCGTCGCCCCACTGTTTGGCGATACCTCGTACGCTATCAAATTGGATAATGTGACTCGGGTTTGAGGGGACACGTATTGAATCGGGAGTTTAAGTTGGCCAAATAAAGCATGCGACTTGAATGTAACGTCCACGACCGAGTGACTACGTCTAGGCTTGAAGTGAATGCCCTTTGCTTTCAGATCCATGACCGAACGAAACGACGTGTGGGATACTTCGACTTCTGAGATTTTCCTTGATAATCCGCACCGCAACCACTTGTGCGCTCTTATTCCAGTCGGCTGTTTGGCTTCGTTTTCGCGGAGATTTGTGTGTTCGGACAACTGCTCCGAGACGTGAATAGGCGGAAGCTCTTCATTTTCCCTGATTACTCCGGTGTGCTGTTTGGGTTTTGGTTTGGGTTTGCGTTTGTGTCGGGATTTGGGTGTTTCGACAAATGCTCTTCGACAAGCTTCCAATATGTGAATCGGAGGCTCTTCGTTTTCTCTGACAATGTTGAACTGATATTGGACCTGCATCTTCATGGTCCAACCGATGAAACGCTGAACTAAACTTTCGACGGTTTCTTGTTTGCGCTCCTGTAGTAACAACTGTATAACCTGGAAAGGGATTTGATTCTCGAGCACAAAGACATCGGAAATCATGATTTGGATGGATGCAGCCATACCGCAACACGCAAGCCAATCCGAGTGGTTGTTGTTCTCGATGCCTGTGCAGTTGTTCATCAAGTTTATTATGAAGCATCCATCCAAAAGCATCATCATACCTAGTCTCTTGTCATCGTACTTTTCGACTTCGACAATGGTGACGTCAGCATAGCAGGATCTGATGTCATCGATTTTCTCGAGAACCTTGTTGTATAGATGGAGCTTTTTGTTCTCGTCGCCCTCCGCGAACCAATCCAGGCAAAGATACTTAAATACCTCTGCCTCGCGGAGCGATGCTTTTCCGTGGTGGTAAGGGCCAAGGGAAATGATCTCCGGATCGTACACGTGCTTGTTGGGCTGCCTCTCCCGTAGGTGTGGTGGCACTCCGTGTATTAACCGCTTCCCCCATCCTGGTAGCCATTTTCTTGCCAAGGGTTCAACAAGTTCCGAGAATTCTTGAATAGTTACTACAGCTCGTACCGTTTGTTGACTTTCTTCGTCATCACTTGCTCGTTCGATTTCTTCCATTGCCAAATCAATATCACAAGCACTCGGTTTTGCTCACGACCTGACCTGAGTTTACGGTGCAGCAGCAAGCACCTATTATGCAGCAAGATTTGTAAGATTATTTTACGGAAATGGCAAAGTCAAAACCGTCGAGAGGTTCGTACAGATCATACATCCATCCTCTACGTGACTCTGCATTATTATTATTCTCCTCTTCAACTTGTTCCTCAAAAGTCTTTTTTTATAAATTGTCGACAAGGACACGATGTCAATTATTGTGTTTAGATGTCAACTATTTATAATATTTTCTTCTGCCCCCAAAATGTAAATGTGATCTTAGGTACTAGGATCAGCATCTACGGTGGAAAATGCGGTTGAAGAGTCGAGATTCTTGAATGGTGTGTAAGAAGCAATGCGAAAATTCAATAAAAGTCTTCTCATATATATCATCCTCACTTTAAAATACAGAAAAGAACCAAAAAAAAAAAAACGAAAAAGTGACTGATTATTCTCTTGCTAATCGCAACGAAACACTGTTTCTTTTATAAGGGCTGCTGATTATTTCATCACTCCGTGAAGAAAAACTGAGTTTGCGAGGAGAATCTTGACCGGAATATTCTTCGCACAACCTCAATCTCCGCCTCGGAGTGCTGAGCGATCTCGACTTAGCCTTAGCAGATTCCGTAGCAGCCATGTACCCTGCTAGAACCGGTGAACTCGGTAAAGATCTTTCTTCTCCAATCGACTTCTCTTTCACGTTAAAAAAAGATCTCCTCGGTAGCGAAAACGTCGAATCCTCTGTAATCCCATGTTTTCTTGGAGTTCTCATCTTCAGTTGTGCCAGCCTAGTTGTATCAACTGTGTCTGAATAAGACATAGGCTTCAACTTCTCCGTTTCTTCACGATCAAATCGCTTACTCCTTTCCTTCAACCGAAAAATCAAGAAATCATCGGAAAATAAGATACTATAGCATATATGTATAGCAGCACGTACTAGTGTTGGTCATATGTATAGCAGCACGTACTAGTGTTGAATGACCATCTCAACCAAAAGCTTAAGGCAATGTTTGGAACTGTTTTTATTTTGTTCTCATTGTTTCCCCAAAACAAAATGGGATTTATTACACTTTTCAAATCATTTTCTCAAAACAATTTCAAAAGTTTCTCTCTCCTCCAGACATGATGTGACTGCTATGTCTTCACTAAAAAACAAATAAACATCACTTCACCTTTCAATTTTCTTCTTCAAAAATATCTTTTTCTAACACCTTTAAACATGATTTGACTTCTACAGTGTATTTTGTCTCCTTCCAAAATACAAACAAACATTACTTTCATTCTCAAATTATTCCCCCAAAACATATTTCCTCAAAATAAGATCCAAAACGGTTCCAAACATTGCCTAAGCTGTTAGTGAAATGAATCATTTAATATTAATATCTCCAATACGCCCCCTCAAGTGCAGGCGAATTACATTTGAGGCCTTGCACTTGAAATATTTTTTTAAATGGGTGGCTGTGGGATTCGAACTCAGGACCTTTCATTTGGCCTGGCTCTGATACCATGTTGAATGACCATCTCAACCAAAAGCTTAAGCTGTTAGTGAAATGTATCATTTAATATTAATATCTCCAATAACTAGAATATCAAAGTTACCCTTTTCTTCATGCAGTCCTTTTTAGTAACCGCTTCGATCGAAAACGAGCTTAAATCCCGATTCGAGAATTTTTTATTCGAGTGAATCTATCCGGAAAAAAAAAAAGGGAACAAAATGAGACGACGTTTTCTACTTCAAATATGAGGGATTGAATTGATTGATTGATGAGGAAAAAAAAATACTTACATTGAGCTCTTGAGAAAAAATGGCATATTCTTTTAACGATGCTCGTCTTCTAACGAAGATTCTTCTCACTAGTTCGCCTCGAGCCAATGCTTGAATCTTCACTATTCCTTTAAGTGCACTTAGTGCTTTTCTTGCCTGCAATAAGTATTCCAATTTTTGTTTGAAGTTATAATAATATTAGACTATTGTATATAACATAAAACTTACAAGATGCCCCCGGTAAGCGCTTTGGATCTTGATAACCGGCAAGGGCAAATGCGTCATTTCGACTCGACGCGGGATGTTGTTAGTGAGGCGTACGACTTCTGCGGCAGCGTTTGCAGCAGCCACAGCAGCTTCTGCAGCAGCTGCTGTTGCAATAGCAACTGCCATTGCATGCTTTCGCCTTTCCTCTTCGGCTTCCGTTACAGGATACTGTCTGAATTTCGACCTCGGAATAAACCATCTCCGATTCTTGGATTTCTTGTCCTGCTAAATATTTTGATCATCACAAAAAAAATAATAATAATAAAAAATAATTAAGTGAAGATCAAAAGTTGGTGTAATATATATTTTCTTTTTACCTCTTGAGATTTTGGTTGTGAATCAGGAGAGAGAAGCTTCTTGACATAAGTGAATAACCAGCTTTTCTTATTTCCCATTTCAATTGTGTTTATGGCTTTAATCTTTTGAATCTCTATTTATATTTATTTATTTCTTGAATTTTTTTAAAAAAAAAAACATTTTTTTTTCTGAATTAATAAGAGGGGATGAGAAGAAGACAGAAGGGAAATACACCTAACTAAATTCATTTGATGCATGCAAGAGACAAAGAAAAGCAAAAGAAAGGACACGTCATCAATTTATAAAGTCAAGCATTTTGGTAAATATGTGCAAACATTTTCTTGGATGTAACTCTTCAATGGTGATGGTGCAAGATTGCTCCTTTTTCTGAAAAATTCCAGAGGAAAACAGACAAAACGAGTACAAACTAGAGCACATTCCACGAAATTTAGATGATTATGTTGAATTTGACAACATAAGGGTGGAGATGTAAGAAAAAAATCATAGTTGAGGAGTAGATGTAATTATCCAAACACGAGGGATTTTTTGTAATTTGACCATACCTCAGGGATGGTTGTAATTTACCCTAAAATGACTCAGTTGCTTTAATTACCATATGGGCATTGTGCTTTCTTCTAAGGGTCAATTTCACCACAAGAGTAAATGGAGCCTTGAGACAATTGTTTTCTCAGACAAAATGTGTTGCAGTGAATCTGTGTAAATGTAATATCATAGTACAGTGATGAAGGACAACACTTATTTAATTACTGTAAAAAAATAAGGTAAGATTTTTTTTTTTTTTTTTTTTTTTTTTTTCTTCTGATGATACTCTTGTTGTTGTACTTTAGTTAACCAAAGACAAATACACTCTACCAACCTTTTCAAGTGAAAGATTCTTCTTTTTACTTTGTCTTTTTATTCCTTTTCCCATTTTTTTGCCACGTGGCACTGTTGTTAATATAAGGTGTCATGACAGGTTTCAAGCTGAACAAAAAACGTGTTGTTTAGGAGGTTATTTTGGTACTTTCACATTGTATTGCACATTTAAAATGTATTTTTAATATATAAAATAGTTTCTTAACCAAGAAAATTTTAGGAGCTGAGCACTTGGTATGATGAGTTGAATAAATTAGTACATGGTGCAAAAATAATTTTGAGTTTTTTTTTTGTTTTGAGAAAATTAGGAGTTGGACAAAATTATTTCATTTAAATAAATAGTTTATAACTTATAAAATGTTAAATAATTTTATAACTAACGTGATTTGGATGGGCCCATCAAATACTGTTAAATATTGGCCCATGCGGAATTTGCGGACTGATTATCTAACATATTTGGGCCTCTGAAGCCCAAATAAGTGTATACTAATTGGACCTAGAGGTGGTAAACGAGCTGAGCCGACTCAAAAAAACTCGAACTCGAGTTTTTCGAGCTCGAATTTATTTTTTAGTTGTTCATGAGAGGAGTTCTCATTCACAATATATTTTTGCAACGACTTTGAAGTGCATTTTATATTTGTCGATTGCTAGATTCACTTTATCTAGATATTTATATATGCATGGTTAGCCAACCGAAAGTAATAATGGGAATTACCTTCATGGGAAAAGGAATTCTGCAAATCGATGAAGTGAGGAACGACACTCTTGCAGATAAAGAGTTACGTACATGCACCTATTCGATAATGTCATTATAACCGGACGAATCAGCATGCGAAGAAGCATTCAACAATGCTAAAAAAACAGTATTATTGGTTAACATAAACGGGATTTCGTGTGGCATACAGTTGTACGGCCGGTCCAAATCTTTACATCCAAGAAATCGATAATACTGATTCCGATTTGTTCATGGATCTCGACTGTGCTGAGAATATCGTGAACCCTAATGCATGGCAATTACGGAAGTTTCTTGATTGGATAAGTGTTTTTTGAGCTCGAGGACTTGTTTGTTCGGTTGATTTGAATTATGTTTGGATTATCGTAACTCTCCATGATTTTGGTGATGATTTTATGATATTTGGCATTTTTTTGTCATATGCACTAACACATGCTATTTGCGCTTTCTATAAGTGCAGGTACAGTGCGGTTACGGTGCACTCTCGGTGATTTCGGAGGCCCGTAAACCGAGCGTACACCGTGAGAAGAGGAACTTATTCTCATATTCAGACTTAATTTTTGCAAACTTTGTGTGTTAGTTAATGGTACATTACATACATAAGCTTATGTATGCAATTTTTGCATCTCCAATTTGGTAATTTTTTTCCTTTAAATACCAAAACGACGCCGTTTTGGACCAAATTTCAAAAAAAAATTACCTCAAGGGTAAAAGTTAATTAATTCACTAATTTTAATAAATAAATAAAAAGTTAAATTAATCAAAAATTGTCAAACATTTGAACAATTAATCGGTAGTGAAAAGAGTTGCAGAGAAGAATAATGGCAGCAAGGAAGCGGGCTTCAGCAACTGCAGACGCTACCCAGAAACCCGAACCCGAGAAACCCAAGCCCGAAAGCCCGCCATCGGATCCCCCAATTCGACCTCCGAAATTCCCAACAATTCTCAAAATTTTGCTCGTATTTTTGATCCCATATTCCTACTTGATTTTCTATCACTGCAAAATTGATTATGAGCTCAAGAAATCGATCTCGATCAGTGCTTTCGTCAGCATGATGGGGTTCTTCGTTACGGTAAAAATGATTCCTGTGGCGTCTAAATATGTATTGAGAAGGAATTTATTTGGGTATGATATTAATAAGAAAGGTACCCCTGATGGATCCATTAAAGTGTAAGTTTAATTTGCTGATCATTGTTTTTTAATTCTGCAATTATGATTATTAATAGTGGATTTACTGAATTTTAGAATGCTAATTTTTTTTCTTAAGTTTGCAATTATGATTATGAATTGTGGGTTTACTGAATCTTAGTATGCTAATTTTTTTTTAAAGTTTGCAATTATGATTATGAATTGTGGGTTTACTGAATTTTAGTATGCTAATTTTTTTCTTAAGTTTGCAATTATGATTATGAATTGTGGGTTTACTGAATTTTAGTATGCTGATTTTTTTATTTTTTTAAGTTTGCAATTATGATTATGAATTGTGGGTTTACTGAGTTTTGAGTTGAAATGTCTGTAATTACAATTTTTTTTTTTCTAAATTAAATGAGCTATTGAAATGTGGATTCATCGACTGAAAATTTTGTCTTGTTAATTGATTTGACAGAGGTTTTCTCAGTGCATCAAGATAATTAAGGACTATTTTACATTAGCCTTTTGGAGTTTAATCTTGTTTGGTTGAATCTGTATTAAACATCGGTTTCGCTAGTTAAATGAACTAATATAGCAGTTGACTTAGCAAGAATTTCTCGACCGGTGCAAATTTAAAAAAAAAAAAAACAAACTCGGAATTGGAGTTCAACCTTCGATGTGGATGTCTTTTCATTAAGTTTGTAATTTGATGATTCGCAGGCCTGAATCGTTGGGCATTGTTGTCGGGATAGTTTTTCTAGTTGTGGCGATCTTGTTTCAGTACTTCAACTTCACTGCAGATTCAAATGTAAGAATCGTTTATTGCCTACGCTTGCACACTTTGTCAAGATTTGCGTTTCTTACATAATGAAACATGTATGGATAATCGGGATGATGTAATTTAGTATCGTAGTGTCGTAGATGTTGTTAGCAATAGTGGATGAGAATGTGTATAGATGTGGGACCTAAGTTATAATCCCTACTCGATATTTTTACGTTATCTGAACTTGTTTTCTTTTTCTTCCTTAAGTGGCTCGTTGAATACAACGCTGCACTAGCGTCAATTTGCTTCATGATTCTTCTTGGATTTGTCGACGACGTTCTTGATGTACCTTGGAGAGTGTGAGTTTTCTCGAATGTCCCATTCAGCAGTATTTCGAAATAACCTCTGCGTTATATGCTTAATAACTTATCTGCCCTTGTGAAATTTTTGAAGACAGGAAATTAGTGTTGCCATCTATTGCCGCTCTCCCGTTATTGATGGCTTACGCTGGACATACAACTATAATTATACCAAAGCCACTCGTTCCTTATGTTGGATTAGAGATTTTAGATTTAGGTAAGTTGTCAATTTTCCTTTTTTAGTTAGATGTTATAAAGAACCCGTTTCTCAATAAAATATTTCACCTTAATTAAATACGTATTTTTTGGCTAATAGGGTGGATATATAAGCTCTACATGGGGTTATTAGCTGTATTTTGCACAAACTCGATAAACATTCATGCGGGCATCAATGGCCTCGAAGTTGGACAGACAGTCGTTATCTCTTGTGCTGTAAGCGAATTTTTTTTTTTTTTTTTTTTTTTGCATTATTTAGACCTGATTGCTTGTGTTGAATCTAACATAGTATTTTTTTTTTACAGATTTTGATACATAATATCGTACAAATAGGGGCGTCTAGCGATCCGGAATACAAACAAGCACATGCATTCTCGATTTACCTTGTTCAACCTTTGCTTGCAACTTCTTTAGCTTTACTCTCTTATAACTGGTAATGATTCTTGCTCTTCCTTTGATTTAGAGTTTAAGCCGTATTTGCGTGCTAATTATCCCCAGTTTTCGTCTTTTTGTGAAAGGTATCCATCTTCGGTTTTCGTTGGGGACACCTACACTTACTTTGCTGGGATGGCTATGGCTGTTGCTGGAATTTTAGGCCATTTTAGGTATTGTTTCTTCATACATTATTGATTGACTTTATGAGTCGTTTTAGACCGCACTTTCTTTCTATTTGTGGTTTTTCTTCGTTAAAAATTAACTTTTGGATAACTCGTCGAATTTTTTTATGATTCTATTTCAGCGAAACACTTTTGGTATTCTTCGCTCCACAAGTTCTGAACTTTCTGCTTTCTCTCCCTCAGGTTCTCTCTCTCTCTCTCTCTCTCTCTCTCTCTCTCTCTCTCTCTCTCTCTCTCTCTCTCTCTCTCTCTCTCTCTCTCTCTCTCTCTCTCTCACACACACACACACACACACACACGCGCGCGCACACACACACACTACACTTCTCACAGTCACAATGAGTGACCAAAGAAAACGTATAGATTAATGACTATTATTTTAATAATTCTGCCAGCTGGCTGGTATTATACCTTGTCCGAGGCATAGACTGCCAAAGTTCGACCCCAAGTCGGGACTTCTAACAGGGACAAATGACGGGACACTTGTCAACTTATTCCTAAGACAATTTGGTCGGATGTCTGAGAAAACCCTTTGTATTCAACTCTTAGTTTTCCAGGTATATTCATCAATCCGTTTTTTGTTGGAATCATTGTACACAAATGTGAATATAAACTGATGGAGAAACATTCGAACGAAGTGACGTAACTCGATTTATGGGTTACATTACAGGGCGTGTGCTGCGGATTCTGTTTCTTGCTGAGGTGGTTCCTCACAGGGTGGTACAAGTGATTGGTTTCTGCTATTTCCAGATATATTTTAACTAAGTACCAGAGTGGCTGCATTACTTATATTGTGAATTTTATGATATAAATTAAATGATAATATATCAATTTTCTTTTCTTTTTTTTCTTGACAGGAAATATCAAATTTATTGTTTAAAGCAAAAAAGAAGAAACCAAATCCAACACGAACTGATATTTCTCTGCCTCACCGACCTCAAAATAATGTTATATAAAGTGTACGTAAAAGACAAGACAACGACACTGATTTTTTTTTTTCTATTGCTTGGTACAAGAGTTTTCACACTAGATAACAAACATGTGATGACCGCGGAAAAAAACATACTCCGATTCGGTAAAAATATATTAAATTATTAACTCAATAATTTAATTTTCGCTAAATTAATAGAATTTTGCAAGTTTCAACTGTATTAATTTATAGAGGTTTAACTATATATATATTGGATAAATTACGACAACCCCTAGGTAAGGTTAAATTGCGAAAAATGAGTAAGGTTAAATTACGAAAAATACCCCTCTTGTTTGATAAATTACAAATTTACAACCATCCAGAAACTATGAATCTTACACGCCCACTCTTGTGGTGTCATCACTCATAAATTATGAATCTTCTTACACGCCCACTATTGTGGTGTCAAATTCAAGATATTCTTCTAGATTCTATAGAATGTACTTGTTTTGTGTAAAAATATAGGTTATGATGCACCACAATCTGATAGTTAAAAGCCAATAGTCACATCTTATAATCATCTTGTTTCAGAATCTGGAGCTGAAATGGATTAAAACGAGTATAAACTGGATAATATTTCACATAATCTATAAGGTTCCATTAAATTTGTAGTTGGGGATGTGATTGTAATTACCCAAACACAAGGGGTATTTTTGTAATTTGATATCACCTCACGTGTGACCATTTACCCTCTATATATATTATTTTCCTCAATCTGCTGACTTCACACTTATCAATTATCATTTTTTGTAACGAAAACTTAATTTCAAGAAGAATAAAGAAAAAAATAAAGAATTGCTGCAAGAAATGAAGTTTGGAGAATTATTCGCTCAATTGGGTTCCGCAATCGCCGCTTTCATGTTCTTCAAAGCGATTCTGGATCAATACATCCCAACCCAGCTCAGAATCTCCGTCGGAAAACACTCCGGCAAGCTCTTCAGCTTCCTCTCACCGTACATCCAAATCACCTTCAGCGAGTTCGCCGGCGAGCGTCTCATGCGCAGCGAGGCCTACTCCGCCATAGAAACCTACCTGAGCACCACCTCCTCCGCCCAGGCGCGGCGGCTCAAGGCGGAGACACTCAAGAACAGCACCCACACCCTCTCCCTGAGCATGGACGACAACGAAGAAGTCGCCGACGAGTTCAACGGCGTCAAACTCTGGTGGGCCTCCGGCAAAACCACCTCCAAGAATCAAACTTTCTCCTTCCAACCAATCACCGACGAGAAAAGATTCTACAGTCTAAGATTCCACAAGAAACATAGAAACTTCATCATCGAAACTTACCTCAGCCATGTAATGAAAGAGGGGAACGCAATCAAGGTGAAGAACCGACAGAGAAAGCTCTTCACCAACAATGGCTCATCCTGGAGCCACGTGGCATTCGAGCACCCTGCCACGTTTCAAACCCTAGCAATGGATCCCATCAAGAAAAGGGATATTGTAGATGATCTCACATCGTTCACGAAAGCCGAGCATTTCTATTCCAAAATCGGCAGAGCATGGAAACGAGGCTACCTTCTTTACGGCCCGCCTGGAACGGGCAAATCGACCATGATTGCCGCCATGGCTAATCTGTTAAGCTACGATATCTACGACCTCGAACTAACCGCGGTTAAAGACAACACCGAGTTAAAGAAGCTGCTGATCGCCACTTCTAGTAAAGCCATTATCGTTATCGAGGATATTGACTGCTCGGCTGACCTCACCGGGCAGAGGTCCCCGCCTGTTAAGAAGAAAGACGAAAACGACCCTCTGAAGCGAATGGCGAGAGAGGAAACGGAGTCGAAGAGTGCCAGCAAGATTACGCTTTCAGGGTTGTTGAATTTCATAGACGGGCTTTGGTCGGCTTGTGGGAGTGAGAGGATTATTGTGTTCACGACTAATTACGTCGAGAAGTTGGATCCGGCTTTGATTCGAAGAGGGCGTATGGACAAGCACGTGGAGCTGTCTTATTGTGGGTTCGAAGGGTTTAAGGTTTTGGCGAAGAATTATCTCGATTTGGAGCGGCACGAATTGTTTGATACGATAGAGGGTTTGTTGGGTGAAGTGAAGATTACTCCGGCTGACGTTGCCGAGTGTTTGATGCCGAGAAATATCGTGGGGGATGCCGAAATTTGCTTGAAGAATTTGATTTCAGCCATGGAAACTGCTGCACAAGTTGAAACAGAGCAAATCTCTGTTTTCCGACAAGATTATGCCCTGATATTTCGCAAACTCGTTAAATTTTTCAAGCCCGAGAGAGTAGAGTGTAACGAGAGAACAAAACTCGGTGGAAGATTTACACATTACTGAATTTCCGATGGAATTGGTGTTCCTTAATAATTGCGTTTAATCTCAAAATGCTATCTGATTTCGATTCAAGTTGCGTTTAATTCGATCGTGTTTTTTAATATCGTAGAAGAGCGAGAAAACGAGCCTATAGCTTGAGAATGAGGCCAATTGGACTATGATCACTCCCACCAACATCGGGGAGAATGTACGAGTCGTGTACATGGTCTGCAATTGATTCCGAGGCAAGGAAATAATCGAGCCGCCACCCTAATTAAAACACAATTATAAAGTTAAATTGATGGAAAGAGCAAAAATAACGTGTCTACTGTTTAATTGGTCGATATTAAAGAGAGAGAAAAATGACGTAACACACACCTTTGTTTGTCTTGCGTCCACCGTGCCTGTAGCCCCAATATGTATAGCCAACGACGTCAGGGTGCTGTTTACGAAAAGTATCAACAAACCCTTTTTCAAGAAAGTTCGTTTCAAATGATTTTCTCTCTTCGTCTGTAAAACCTGCACTTCTTTTGTTTCCCTGTAATAAGATAAATCGAAAAAAATGGCAATTTCGTATCAGCCAGTCCTTATAGACGAGAATTTCAAAACAATAGAAATTCGTCGGCTAATATTCACGATGCAAGTTACTCACTGCGGGGTTATAAATATCAATTTCTTGATGGGCGCAGTTCAAGTCACCGGTCAGAATAACAGGCTTCGACCGTTCCAGATCCTGTAAAATCACAATTTCAACTACAAGATTAACTAACCAAATCAACGAGAACTCCTATAAAAAAATAATCTTCAAAAGAAACGAACACAAGACAGTAACTACCAAGACTTACTTTCATATAGTTGCTGAGAGAAGGATCCCACTCAGTTATCCTGTACGACTATGTAAAAACGGAACTAATCATCCTCCGTTTTATATTCTAAAGAACTGTGAATTAGCATAAGGTGTATGTAATCAAATTTCACGAGTTTCGTACCAGTCGTCTGAGACCATCACCAGAATTAGGAACGTAGCCACACAATAAATAGAAGTTATCGTATTCCACTGTGACAAGGCGTCCTTCACTGTCATGATCTGATATGCCCAAACCGTATCGTACAGAAAGTGGTTTTATCTGCCAAAGATTGAGAAGTAGAAAGTAAACTATGTTTATCCTTCAATAATAAAATGCAACAGTAACTATCAGAGCGAACGAGAAAAAAACAAATTACTCGGGAAATGATAGCTGTTCCTGAATACCCCAATTTCGAGACACTACACGTCCAATAGCTATTGTCGTAACCTTCTAGAAGAGACCGTCTGATTACATCGACATCTTTCTCCTGATTCAGAGAGTGTAGTTACGATCATATTTATAAATGAAATAAATAAACTTAAATCGACAGTATAGAAACAAAATGAAAAAACTCACCTGTAGTTTCGTCTCTTGCAAACATAATACATCGAAAGATTCTCTTTGCGCAAGTTGAAAAAAAGCAGGGGAACTCTCCAACTTCAACAAAGCTCGTAAACCGTTGACATTCCACGACATTAGCTTCATATGTGGCGTATCGGCGGCAATAGGAGGTCGCCTCATGCTTTTAGGATTGTACGCGGTCCACCCTTTTTGCGGCTTCTTGTGAGCAAGAACTGTCCAAGGTTCGACAATAGGAAGATCGGCATTGACACGTGTGTCGGTTTTGGCGGTGCTGATTCTTGAAGAGATTCTCTTTCTCGATTGGATGGATTTTTCACCTGATCGATATTATTAGCAAAACAATTCGTTGATACTCACTCTGCAGAATGTGAAGAATACAACGATACTAGGAGAAAGATTTATAGCACCTTCGGTTTTAGTTGATTCGGTGACGAGCTCCTGCTCGGATTTGATGTTAACACTGCTGACCGATGATTGTTTTACTCGCCTCTTTGTCGTTTTATCTACAGAAACGTCCGAAACATCGTTTTCTATTTGAACATGATCGCTTTCTGACGACCTTTTAGCCTTTCGTTTTGAGTTTTCTCGAACGTTAGTCGGCTTCTGTTCAGAGATTGTTTGACAAAGCAGAGGTGACGAACCTTCACCTTCATTGAAAGGACGATCGACACTTCAGAACCCAGATAGACCAATGTAGCATTACAGAAAATATAACGCAAAAAACGAGTACCATCGATTTGACTTTTAATGCAACTCTTCAGCGCAGAGACGAGTTCAGGCTTCGCGCCTTTCGCGGGGACACCTATACTTCTACAAGTACAGCAAAAATGGAAACGAGAACTCAAATAAACAATATGGGGTTCACAAAATGACCAAATCGCGCAACGGTAAATAAAAACAACTACATTCTCAGATAGTCGAGCGTCTAATAACCACTTTCCAAATTACGCAACTAGCATTCGTTTCAGTTTTTAATTCCATACCACCATCTAGCAAACCCAAATCGAAATTCGTAAATAAAGGAACACAAATAGCTAAAGAAAAAAACCTTAACATTACATTTACCTTAACTTTGTTTTAATCTCCTGAAGAGTCATTTTGTCAATAATTGCAGGATCATCCTCAAGAATCCCTCTTTTAATAATACTTGCCTATTAAATCAAAATAAACTCCCAATTAGAAACTAATCCAACTTGCAAACAAACATAAAATAAATGGTAAATTACGGCCACCCCTAAGGTAAGGTAAAATTACAAAAAAACCCTTGATGTTTGGGTAATTACAATCACCCCTCAACTGAGTATTTTCTTACGCATCCACCTTCCGATGTTAAATTTACCCATTAAATGAGGGGTTTTTTCGTAATTTGACGGGTGGCCGTAATTTGCCCAAATAAAACTATCAGTATACGAAACTTAATTTTAATATATGCATGTTACCTCGTCCGAATTCTCTGTAGCTGATGCTGGTGAACTGAAACGCAGTCGTTTTGATGACATTTTGAAGCTCAAACAAATGGGTATGTTAAATTTAGGTACCCTAGAATTCACTGCACAAAAACTGCGAAAAAAATAAAATCAATCGTCACAGAAATGAAAAGCTCTCCAAAAAGAAATTCATGAATAATACGTACCACCCAGCACTTGAACAGAAGAACCCTAATTTCAGAGCAACAACCATTTGGGAATTCCAAAGATGGAGAGCTACGTAAGCATCGGGAATCGAGGGAAAACCGCCAAAAAAATAAGTGGCGCGAGCGGGAGAAGATGGAATTGGGCTTTTTTATCCTGGGCTAAAAGCCCATATCTTCAGGTAATCGGGCCTGTAAAGAGTAAAGAAACAGTTTTTATTGATTGAAAATAGTTAATAATTAATTATCCGATTTAATTATCCTAATCCTAATCAAAGGGCTAATACGAGGAAACTGTTGGGGGGTTTTAGGCGTCTTTAGGGTTTTGGTATTCCATCTCTTCGCCAAATTACTATTGAAAAATTCAACTTTCCTTTTTTAATTCCTTCGATTTAGGGTTTGAGGCGGCGCCCCTTCTTATTATACTTGTTTATTTATTAATTATTTTTTGTACAGAATCTGCTCTTCATTCTCTAATTTTGGATTATCAATTTCCAAAATTAAAAAAAAAAAAAAAAACAATTCTTTATTTTTTAATTTGGGGAAGTTGATTTGATTTGATTGGATTTGATTCAGGTTCGTCGATTCCTGAATCCTTCGTAGCAATTGTTAGTAGGAAGAAAAATTGGATGATTTTGTATTGATTTAAAAATTTGATTTTTTGATCGCGTATCCTGATTTGGGATTTGGGATTTCGGATTTCGGATTGCGATTCTGGATTTTGAATTGATTCTTTTATATAGTGATTTGTTATTCAATTGATTTTCATGCCATTGATTTTTTTCGTGGGTGATTTTTACATATACAATTTTTTGTTTTGTTCTTCTGATTGTTGATTCAAGATCCCTTTTTGGTATTGATTTCGATCGATTTCTCCAGAAAAATAAATCATTCAGAACAAGCAAATTGGATATCGATCGAAATTATCATCAATGAGTTATCCAGATCCTACACCTCCGACGTATCCATTCATACCACCACCTTTCGCCGCTGGCGATGGCGGCGCCCCCGCCGCCGGATTCTGGCCTGGATTCTGGACCGGTAACAACGATCAACAACACCAACAACAGCAACAGCAACAGCCTGATTTAATGTCCCAATTCGACCGTCCACCTTACAAAAGACCGAGAATTGCCGAAAAGCCGTCGAATTTCCCGCCTCCCGTACAACAAACGAATCCGAGAATGAATCCGCCGAACATTCCGGTTAACAAAGGAACAAGCCACATATTCTTCAAGACTCGGATCTGCTCCAAATTCAACGAGGGCAAGTGCGAGAACGGAGACCAATGCTCGTTCGCTCACGGCCCCGAAGACTTACGTCAGCCCCCTCCAAACTGGCAAGAGCTTATCCGAGAAAAGGACAGAGCATCCATGAACAACGCTAGTTCTTTCGGAGGCAATGGTGGTGATGATCGGAGAACGATGATTCATAGGATGAAGATTTGCAAGAAGTTTTACAACGGGGAGGAGTGTCCGTACGGGGACAAATGCAACTTCCTACACGAGCGCCCTTTGTCCCCTCCGGTGCGGAAATTTAGGCCGGATGATATGCCCGAGCAGAGGGAAAGCTCTGTTATTAACGTTGGAATTACGTGGGATGCTTCGAGGGGGAATGTCGGTGCGGATGTTGATCATAATAAAGTGTTCTGGAAAACGAGGATGTGTAGCAAATGGGAGATGGGGCAGTGTCCGTTTGGCGATCGATGCCATTATGCTCACGGGCAGTCAGGTATGCATCGTGATTGTTTATATAAGTTTTCGTTATTGTATTTCAATCTATTGATTGTGTTGATTTCGTGGTTGTATAGGAGTGTGAGTCGTATGATTATGATTCTGATTATGATTAGGGGTGAATTTTGCAACGGATTAAAGATTTGGAATTTTCGGACTTCAGAACTATTTTTCATCCTGAATCCTCAAAAGTTCCGATTTTTTCCGAATTTTTCAAATGGGATTGGAATGCATGTTAGATTCTGATATTCTGATTTCCGATCTGATTTAAATTTTGAAAAAAGATTTCAAATTTTCTGAATATTTTCCGGAAAAATACACTTATAATATATTGAATTTGGAATTTTCAACTCCCCCTGTTCCGATATTAAAGTTTGGGATTTTGGGACAATATTTTTCATTCGAATACCGGATACTTTTTTTCTAAACCAAATTGACATCCGCATTTTTTTTGAGTGCTAATTCCGATCCATCCGATTTCCAGCATCCTTATATGTTTCTTTTGCTTATTGAAGATGGATATTTTGCTTGATTCTTGGTATCATATTCTAACTTTGTCTAATCCATTGTTTTATTATATACACAATGTTACTTGTTTGGCTGATGAAAACAGAAGTTCTGATACGGTTTATTGATTTGTCTGCAGAATTGAAGTCACATGTCAGCGTTAGCGACTCGGTTCACTTCGAACCGGCGAAAGAAGCCGTCTCGATTCCGAGAAAGCCCGTCCCGGTTTCAGCATTTACCGCAGCACCAGCTAATAATCTAGTGGCAGCTATACCTTCTTCGAATGGAGATGAAGAAAGCAAGAAGTTATCAAAATGGAAACTTACAAAAAAGATTAATCGAATTTATGCTGATTGGTTAGATGATATGACACCTCCTCACAACTCCCCTACCCAAGAAGACATCTAATTAAGCTTTCTTTTATAATTTTCTTTTTAATTATTTTTTGAATATTATCTCATAGTTGAATTAGCGGCAACAGGTTGTTAGTGATTTTTGGTTGTCAGCTGATTCTTTGTCTCAATTCATTTTTGAATTTTTTGATTTATATTGTAAAATATTTAATAAGCAATTCAATTCATTATTGATTATTTCAATAGCTGCATTTTCTTTTTCAAATTCCTTATTTTAATAATAATTCATTTAATTATTAAAATAATTCGATTTAAACAAAAATAATTCATGCATAGGGTAATTACACCTATGCCCTTCAAAATTGTTAAAACTATTTTAAGGTCCCTGTGATATTGTAATTACCACAACACCTCTGAAACAACCACCGGTGTCAAGATTTTACGATATCTTCAAATATGCTAAAATAATTTTAAGGGATAATTATAATTATCAATACTATATGGAGGACCTTAAAGTAATTTCATCGTACCTTAGGGATCTAGGTGTAATTTAACCTCGTAAATATGAGGTTAATAATTACATGGTAAAAGAAAATGCTGCAAATATCTAAGAGCATCATCAACACATACATATCTCCAGCTCACTATACTCAACAGCCCTACGCTCATCTTCTCCGCCACCACCTTCCCGGCGGCGCTCTCCCTCAGCCCCAATCTCAAATCCGCCACCAGCCCACTAGCGGCGCCGCTCGAGCAACACCCCGCCGCCGGCAGCTCCTTGGAGAACCACCCCTCCAACCCCAATATAAAGCTCCCTTTCCCCTTGCAGTTGCAGTCCATCACCGTGAAAACGCCGTCGAACCCCTGCAACACCACGTTCCACGTGATCCTCAAGCTGTCCAGCTCGTCGAACGCCGCCGCCTGGTCGCCGCTCTCCACATCGATATCGAACCGGAAGACCCCGCTTTTATCGAGCTTGAGCTGGGCGCCGGGCTTCAGCACCGTGGCGACGGAGCCGCGGCTGTTCTGGATGTCGACGGCGAAGGCGAAGTCGGCCATTGAGAGGCGGGGTTTGGGGGGCTTTTGGAGGCGGCGCTTCTCGGCGGCGCGGCCGAGGGAGTAGAGCTTGCGGTAGGGTACTGCGGCGCGGCGGAGGTTGGAGAGAGATGGGTAGGTTGCGGAACAAATGGGGTGCCAGAGGTGGTCGGAGGACATGGAAACCGACCAAGATTTGCAGACGCAGGAGGCGGTGGCTAGGGTTTCTGGGTCGAGGTGGTCGGCGACTAGATTAAGAACTTGCCATGGTGGTGATGAACCTTCTCTCATCGTTTCATTCAAAAACATGATTTTATTTTTTTATTTTTCTTCGAACAGTAAATCTGAAAGTATGAGACTTTTGAATCCATCGATTAAATAGTTTTATATTTTGGAAATGAATGAGTGATCGACACGTGTCGTTTGCTAGAGTGGTCTTGTGGCCACGTCTTGAGGTTTTCATGACTCAGTAGATTCTGGGATCTGCCACGTGTTACCAAAAGGATGTGTTTGTCTTTAAAATTTATTTAAATCTTAATTGTAATTAAACCAAATTAGTTAAGTAAAAAAGAAAAGAAAAAGACAATCCCTCAATTAAAATCAATTGGTTTGAAAATTAAGCCAAATTACTCAACATCAGTTCAGGATCGATCATCAAAAGCTTTTTCGTTCATGATCAGAAAATAGAACATAAGACTTAGTGTTCGACGGATGAATTTTTTGTTCGAATTCGACTCAATTGCTTACTATATCAAAATCTTAAAACACGACTTGTAAAAGCTCGATAAAATATCAAAAGCATTTAAACTATGCATTTTTGGTTCGATAAAACATCAAAAATATTCGGACTATGCATTTGGTTCGGCCGACCCCTTTTGCTATTATGCATATGAATCATGATGTTTCTTGACATGAATCGAATTAAGCATCCATCCCGGTTTGTCGACATTTTCTTTCTCCTACCCTCTTGCAAATTCGATTGTCGCTCGAGCAATATTTAATGTAAACCTTTTCAAGCGCAAGATACACAAAACAAACGGACATGTTTTCAAATTCTTTTTTCTCATTTCTACAACACCCTTTTTACATTTTTCTTCACGGTTTAAACTAAACGCGGAACGTCAGAATATGAACAAGGCTATTAAAGTACAGGAGAGAGTTCAAAACCTTGCTCTATACAGAAAACTTACAAGTAAAAAACAACGCTAAAAAGAAACCTGCTGCTGCTTTGTTGAGCCATACTTCGAACTAACGACCCTAAACAAGGCTATAGTAGACCTTCAACGGGGTTGCTGGATGAACCGGGGCCCGCATCTTGGGCTAACAATCTTCGCAGGTTTCTCCCAATAATTTGGAGATATCGGACCTCTCTCTCTCGGAAAGCTCATGTTCTTCACTAGCACCCCTGCATTCTTGCCGAAACCTGAACATCAACCGAAATACGATTAACTATAATTCATGTTTTACACAAGATATAATATTCATAAAGTGAGGTAATTATAAACGGACAGATTTGTTTATTTCCTTCCTAATTTGATAAACAAGGTTATTTTCTGATCAAACTAGTACCAATATTCCTTTTTTCAAAATCAGTACTTACCTAAAGCTTACAATGATGTGAAACGTAAACAACTACAACGATTTGAGTGTTAATTCAGATTCAGAATCAAATGAAATAAAAAGCAACAATTACTACAATTCGACAACGATATACGGTTCATCAAGAACTAAATACCATTTTCAACGATTTTCTGTAAAAGACTCTTACCCCTGTGATGATGCGTCTCGGACTGGAGAAATTCCTCGTACTGTGCTTCCATATTCAGGATATCCTCATCAACACCAACATCGATGGTATCAGGCAACAAGCCGACAACATCGTTTGCATTGTCTTCCTCGCCGAAAATGTCTTCTCCATGGTGCTCGCTCAGCCAGTAGTCCCTGAACCAGGTGGCGGTGGTGACAAGGTTCCACCACTCCGGCGAGAAGTCCTCCACTTGCTGCACAGCAGCAGGAATGAACAGAGGGGCGTTCGGATTCAGCGTCGACCTTCCTCCGGATACAAGAGCCATGATCGATTTGCTGCCGGTTTGATCAAAAGAAACCTAACAGAAAAACAGCATATTAAGATAATTGTTCCCTTCAATAATCCATCACTAAGAAGCAAAACACACCCAAAAAAAAAACCCCGACTAACTAACCACCACGAAATTGAAAATTAAATCCATGAAAAAATAAAATTCCACTCTTATCAGTGCTATTACCCTCCTTGCTAACACATACTACTTCAAATTTTCAAAGTTTTCAGCCTTTTTTTTAACGATAATTTTACTCAAAAAAAAAACTCCAGCAGGATTATTGATTAGAGATAAACCCTCAGTAATCTAAATTACTTGATCTTCTGAAACTTCACTTCCATTAAAAGATCCAAACAAACTACAGCTAACAAACACTAAATCGCTGTTCTAATACGCAAAAACTGTTCCGAGAAGAACTATCAGAAGATCGGCGACAGCGAACATGCTTTATTCATAAAATCAAAAAGAAAAAATCATTACGAGTAATCGAACTCGAGATCTATGCATTCAAGAGGTTCATTACGCTATCCGTAGATTCACCAATCAAAATGAAAAATCAAACGAAAATTGGGTCCACGAATAGTACCTTCAAATGCAAAATATCCTCTTTCTCTCTCCTCTCTCTAGCGTCGAGTTCCGAGCTTACACGTAGAGAGCGATAACTTGTTCGAAGGAAATGAGGGGAGATATCAGTATATACATAGGCCGTAGAATCCAAGCCTGACTCTACCGAACCTTAGGTTTGGACTATTTTCCAAACCTGCCCACTGATTGATTTTAAAGTAGAGAGAGAGGGTCTCGTTTGGTTGGAAGCTGCAACTTGTTCTCTGTATTTCCAATTAGCACGCCAAAAGCGAACACCGTAATAAGGAACTGTACATTACCCTGTAAAAGTTGTACTTTAAATTATCAATAATGAGTCGGTCAGGTTACCGGGAATAGCCGGTGACGCAAGAGGATAAGCGCGTATCGGTTCATGAATTTGGAATTATTAGTGGGTCCGGGTGGGCCCCACCAATCAGGAATGTGTTCATTCTAATAATTGTCGTTTCTGATTGGGGAATGATCGACAGCTGAGAGAAGTGACGCTTTTGATCTGACGGTCAGAAGTGGAAGAATTTGGTTTGATGGTGGGACCGGGTCTTCGGCTGAAATCATGTGTTTGGGTTGGATTGGTCGGTAGACGGCCTAAAAAGCATTTTATGTACGTAGGAATTGGGATTGTGTCGCCTAATGTTTAAGGCCCAGGTCCGTTATCCTAACGGGTTAAAAACTTATCGGGCCAGAAAATTTACTAATTTATACATTATTATTCTTATTCTTCTTATTATTATTATTTTTAATAAAATTACGGACGAACCATTGGATGGTGAAATCACTCGAAAATTGCAAATAATCTAATAAATGAGTTGAATTATTGTAACAAATGTTACATGGATGTTGAATGTCTCTTGAACTATTCTAAAGAAAACAACATTATTTAAGAGATAATTGACCGACGAATAGTAATTGAGAACATCGTGGTAGCTGATAAAGAGGATGAAGAAGAAGATGATGATAATTATACTACAATGCTCGTATCTCGGACGGGAGCTTCTAAACGAGCAATGTTCTCAGAATATTCTTTTGCTGAACTATGACAAAAACACACCGAAAGTTCTTACAATATTTAAAAAAAATGAAGAATGATATTGAAGGTGATATCATCAACTTCGAGAAAAAAAAAATTGAATCGTATTTTTATAGAGTCTTTATAAATTTATCAGAAATGTAATAAACTACATATTTGAAGCGTATTTCTGGGAATTATTAATTTATATTTAGACGGGGCATATAATTTTTTTTAAATATATTTTATTTTATAAATTTAGCGAATTATTAATTTCGTATATTTTTCTTACCGAAAAACAATATTATTTAAATAAAATTAATATTTATCAGGTATTAATTTCTCGATGTGAGATTAAATAATAGTGTAACAAAACTCAATTGCTTTGATCAATAATAATAAAACTCATTAATTAATAATTGGGTAAATTACAAACACCCCCCTGAGGTATGGTCAAATTACAAAAACCCCCCTCTTGTTTGGATAATTACATATACCCCCCTCAACTGTGATTTTTTCTTACACCTCCACCCTTATGGTGCCAAATTCAACATAATCATCTAGATTCCGTGAAATTTGCTCTTGTTTGTACTCGTTTTGTGTAAAAATATAGTTTCCTATGCACCACAAACTGATATATACAAGCTAAAAATCACATATTATGATCATCTTGCTTCATAATGTAGAGTTTGAATGGGATAAAACGGGTACAAAAGTGATAATGTTCCATATAATCTCGAAGATTCCACTAAATTTGAGGAGTTGAGGGGGTGGTTGTAATTATCCAAACAAGAGGGGTGTTTTTGTAATTTGACCATACCTCAGGGGGGTGTTTGTAATTTACCCTTAATAATTATATAGCACTTTAACAAAATTCTATGTTCCTCGTAAAATAAAAAATAAAATAAAAAATACGTATGCTAGACTCGGGTTTGACGGCCCTCGATCCGCTATTGGCCGCCGGCAATACTCGCAGCAAAATCACGCCGATCTCAAGTTTCTAGGTTTTGCGGCGGATGAGGGGTAATTGATTGAGCTTGCAGAAATGGGAAGAAGACGAAAGAAGTGTAGGCTTTGGTGGCCGAATAATCTCTTCTCCCAAACTCCGCCTAATTCCAGTTTTTTGTTCGGGTGGTTTTTTCCCTCATCGGAAGTTTCACTCGATGTTGTCGTGGCTTTTGCCTCCGACGAATCGAAAATTACTTCCTCGATGAATCGCCGTGCTGATCTTCAGGTACCACACTTTGGTTCCAGTTTGAAATTATTAAATATAGCTGTTCTTCACATTATATACTTCGTATTTGTTGGTTGATGGGGGTTAGATGTTGTTTATATCTCGACATTTTGTATGGTTCAGCTTAATATGTAGGTTTATTCAGTTCATTTTCGTAAATTGAAACTCCAATTGCACTATCGATTTTCGGCATTGGTGTTCCGGTACTGTCCGAGATGTCGAACTATACGCTTATCTTGATTGGAGTTTGTTTTCTGGGAGTTGGAGGTCTCAATTTGATATTCGAGATGTAATGCTGTTTGAGTTTCACTCCGTCGGAAGCAAATTTATTACTTCCGGCGAGAATTTCGAAATTTATTTGGTTGATTTTTCTGTTACCAGTTGAATTTGAGCTACGTTTGCGGGCTTTTGTGCATGCATATGCTGGTTTGGGTGGATGAATTTTTCCTCAGCTTTATTTGTAGTGGTTCTTGGGTGAATTGGTTTGAGTTTTAGTTTGTGACTCTCCATAACAGTTGATGAATCTGGATTATCATGATTAATACCTAAATGTGTATATTTTTTTATGTTTGATGATTAACCTGTATTCCGCTGCTTTCTTTGTTTAAGGAAACCCTTCAGAGGATAAATGAGAAAATGCCTTCACTTCTTCAAGATAAGAGCAAATTCTCTGTGCTGGGATATTTGGAAGGAGGTGTTAGTGGCAACAGCCAGTTCGTCGGAAGTGGAAATGATAAAAATAAATCCGTCAACTTAACTGGTGATGAATATCAAAATACACGCAAGAGTAATCATCGAAGTGGGAGTCGTGGATGCTCCAAACATGATGTGGTATTAGAACAATGTAAACATGTTGCTCTAGAAAACATGTGGCTAGAGCTTGTATTCGGTTTTTCTGAAACATTGGATGGGAGAGTCATTGTCATCCCCAAATTGGATCATCTACATTTGAACAGTGAAAGAATATCGCATCTAGATCTCCACGTATGTAAGTCATGTTCACCTGTACAACAAGCTTCTTTATTTTCTCCGTACTTTAATTATAGATTAAATCAGTCTCCTGTTAATTCTAGGTAATATTTTATGAAGTACCCACTTTTGGTCTTCACCACTATTCCCTGGCTACTCGTAGTTCATCCAACCTAGTGGCATCTCCTTGCAAGAAACCGAAGTGGTTTGACGACCTTCACCAAAGAGATGCACTGCCTGACTTGGTAAATATTCTTAATAATATCTGTCAAATATGAGTTTCACTATCTGAATCAGTTGTTTAATTGTCATTATGAAAAGGATAGCGTCATCCAGGCAATTAACAGCGCGAATGCAGCTCAAGTGTTGTTTCATGGACATCGTCATGCTGAGCATGGTCTTCAGTTCTTCATTGTTTACATGTAACTAAAATAAACCTTTCATCAATTTTCCTCTATTTTTTGTTATCAACGTGACAGCTTCTTTATGACTTGTCAGGTTCTCCTTCACATCGCAACTATTTGCTGTATTTGTCGCTTCACTCTCGACTGCCATTTACGTTGTTCTTCAGTCTTCCAGTATTCTTTTTAGTTGGTTATCCCACACATATATAGATGTCATATTGGCCAAAGTATTTAATAGTACCGTAAAGAATATTCAATTCCGCTGCTGTCAACTCTTGTATTGGCCTATCTTTCTCCAGGATCATAGTCTAAGGTAACACAACAATCTGTCTTCTTCAATTATTTTTGTGAACATCATAATTAAGTGTATTAAGCAGTGAATTTTTTCATGTTGACTGGATATGCTCGTGCTATTGATTGGTTAATTATAATTACTAAAACATTTAAACAAAATGGTGTTCTGCTAGTATTAATGAAACCATGTATTTTGTGATGCTTTGTTAACTTTCTATGGTTCTCGTTTCCAGAAAAAAGGGAATGTTGGAATGTTTTATTAATATTTTCCATTTATGTAGGAGTTGGTCATCTGTTGAGTTCGCAGAGAAAGCTGCACTACACAAGCACTTAATATGGTCAAATGTTTTGGTTGATGTTCTTCTAGGAAATCTTTTTGGCATTCCCCTATGGTTTATGGCAGAACCTACGTGGTTATGGGTTACGAATTTTGCTCATGACTTCACAAACGTTTGGTTACGTTCTGGGTGTGTATGGCTGATGGGCAATCCAGCTGGTTTTAAGTTGAATACCGAGCTAGCAGGAGTTCTTGGCATGATTTCTCTTAACGCCATTCAAATTTGGTCTACACTTTGGGTTTTTATGGGTTTTCTCTTTCCTTATTTCACCAAAGGACTTGCTCTGTGTGGGATTATTTTTGGTTTAACTTCAGCGGCAGCTCTAATCGTCGACATAATTTCACTAGTAACTATGCATGTTTTGGCTCTTCATTTATTTCTTTCACTTCTCTATTCGACTCAGATACAGGCGGTATCAGCTTTGTGGCGCCTTTTCAGGTAACAAACGTAGAAAAAAACATGTAACATATTATTGTGTTTACGATATGCTTGCCTCCAGTCATTGCATCAACACCCAGGTATTCAATCTAATGAGAAAATTGTTAAATTGATTGCAGGGGTATAAAGGGTAATCCTCTGCGCCACAGATTGGATAGCTATGATTTTACAGTTGAGCAACATGTAGTGGGCTCTCTCCTATTCACCCCAATTTTACTTCTACTACCAACAACATCCGCATTCTATATCTTTTTCACCATTTTGCACACATCTGTGAGCTTTATGTGCATAGTTGTCGAGGCTGCTATATCTTTTATCCACGCCACTACATATGCTAAAGTCTTCCTTTGGTTGAAAACGAGAAAAAGATTCCCATCTGGTGTATGGTTTGAAGTTGCATCATGTCAAATTTCGGATACTGAAGCTGTTAATGGCAGTAACTCCTCCCCTGGGGAGGTGCAAAAAACAGATTACGGAAGTAGCAGTAGCAAATCCACTATTTTGGTTTCATTTCTGCAAAGCAATTATTTGAACTTAGGTACGACAAAATTGAATATCGCATTAAACCTAGTTATTTTCCTATTGTCTAGATGGTAACTAATTTTTGAAACCTTCAATTGTGCCTCGTCTTATTAGTTTGCTCATTTGCGATAAACGTGTTACAGGAGAGGTAGCCTGGCCAGAAAACAGAAACTTGTCGTATTCAAGTTTGTCTAAGTCATCTATTGGCTCATCAGCTTACGGGCTTCTCATTGGAAAAAGGTATTCATCCCGAAACTACTAAAAAAGTTAATTAATCGTCTCCTCTGGTGCTAATTTTGTTCCCGATGTTTTTTTCATGTGCAGCACTCTATATGCTCCCGGGCCTAGTTTCCCTATGAAATTGCCGTGGATAGTAATACCCTGGAAAGAACATTGGCGCCTCTGCCGTGATGCAGTTTATGCATGCAGGGAATATCCGTTTAGTAATTCACGTCAATGACGAAATATCGGTTCTTGATTTTTTCGCCACTTCTTTGAATGTCGGATTTTTTTTTTGTTCATATTGGTTTTGATATGTAAACCCTTGTTTCAAATCCCCCCATTCAGATGCAGCATCAGTTTAGTTAGAATTCATCTTAACATATATTAGCAAAAATATTAATTAGTATCAGAATTCAGAATCATATAAATATACACGATGATCACTGTCCCTATCATGTATTTGTCTGACAAAACCATTGCTGTAATAATATATCAAATGCTTGCTTTTTATTTTTTCTTTTTATTTATTATTTATTATTTATTTATGTTTGTTTTCATCATATATCTATCTGTAGTTTTCTTAGATGCTATATTAGTCCAGCAGGCGTCACTTGTTTTGTTTATAAATTGCTGCAAAAGGATATATCGTTATCTAATCTGATCCTATTTTTGCAGATCCCAATACTTTTGTCTGACTATTTTTATTTCAATAATTATCCAAGCTGCTCCTTATTTTCCTTTCTGTATGTATACATACATATTCCTGCTCCTCTCTCTCTGTGTTAATCATCAATTTGCAGGATAGAACATATACATATATACTTGAGCAGAAACTAAATCATGGATATAATAACCAACGAGGCAAGCGTCGACCCGTTTTCGATCGGGCCGTCGACCCTCGTGGGTCGAACCATCGCGTTCCGGATCTTACTATGCAAATCCATATCACACTTGAAGCACCAAATCTTCATTACATTATATTCCCACCTTCAGAAACTGAAGAACCACCTCTCCCCTCTAATCTCATGGCTCCACCCTCGAAACCCGCAAGGCATACTGCTACTCGTCACACTAATCGCGTTCCTGCTAAAACGATGCACAAACGTCAAAACCAGAGCAGAAATGGCTTACAGGAGAAAGTTCTGGAGGAACATGATGAGGTCAGCTCTAACCCACGACGAGTGGGCCCACGCCGCTAAAATGCTCGAAAAGGAAACCCTCAGAACAACTAACAACAACCACCAAGAAAACCTCTACGACGAAGAGCTTGTTAAAAACAAGCTCCAAGAGCTCCGCCACCGCCGCCAGCAGTGCTCCCTCCGTGACATCATCTTCTGCATGAGGGCCGATTTGGTCCGGAACCTCGGTAACATGTGCAACCCCGAGCTCCATAAAGGAAAACTCCACGTGCCTAAATTGATCAAGGAGTACATAGATGAAGTCACCATGCAGTTGAGAATGGTGTGCGACTCCGATTCGAACGAGCTTCTTCTGGAAGAGAAGCTCGCTTTCATGCATGAAACGAGGCACGCTTTTGGCCGGACGGCGTTGCTTTTGAGTGGCGGTGCTTCTTTAGGAGCTTTTCATGTTGGAGTGGTGAAAACTTTAGTCGAACACAAGCTTTTGCCGAGAATAATTGCGGGTTCGAGTGTGGGGTCCGCTATGTGTTCGGTTTTGGCAACTCGATCTTGGCCGGAGCTACAGAGTTTCTTCGAGGATTCCTGGCATTCGATCCAGTTCTTCGATCAAATCGGAGGGATCTTTACGGCTTTCAAGAGAATCATGATGCATGGGGCGGTGCACGAGATTCGGCAGCTGCAGATGATGTTGAGGCATTTGACCAACAATCTGACTTTTCAAGAAGCGTACGATATGACGGGGCGGGTGCTGGGTATTACAGTGTGTTCGCCACGTAAGCACGAGCCGCCTAGGTGTCTCAACTACCTGACTTCTCCACATGTCGTGATATGGAGTGCCGTGACGGCTTCGTGCGCCTTTCCGGGGTTGTACGAGGCGCAGGAGCTTATGGCGAAGAATAGGAGCGGCGAGATTGTGCCTTATCATCCCCCGTTTAATGTGGGCCCCGTTGAAGAGGGGGGTAAAACGGGATATTCATCGAGACGGTGGAGAGATGGGAGCTTGGAGATTGATTTGCCTATGATGCAGTTGAAGGAATTATTTAATGTGAATCATTTCATTGTGAGCCAGGCCAATCCTCATATTGCACCATTGCTGAGGTTGAAGGAGATGGTTAGAGCTTATGGAGGCAACTTTGCAGCTAAGGTATATATATACACACACATTTATATTAACACCTTGTGTTTACTCTAATTGTCAAAAAGCTCCCCGTGTTATAGATATTAGCAATTTTGCCCATGTGATTCAATTTTATTAGCAAACTACCCCTAAAAATGCACCATTTAGGGAGTTGTGTGCTTAAAAAATGCATCACAGGGAGTTATTTGCAAACAGGGGTACTAAATGCAATAAAATCTACTTACATATGTTAATGATGAAACAATTTTTAGCCATTATCTTAAATAATAATGTCCTAATTCTTGTGATCGATCAGGGAAATCAGATGCTACACCTGATTATTTACACTGGGTGAATTTAAACCGTAGTTCTACACATAATCACACACACACACACACACTCATGTGTATGTGTGCTTAGTGCGTAGTTATTTAATCAAATCTACAGGTCAAATCCACCCGGTAAAAATAACCAGATGTAGCATCTAACTCCCCGATTGAATATGCAATCAAATAATATTATCATTAATGCAGCTTGCTCAACTAGCTGAGATGGAGGTAAAACACAGATGCAATCAGATATTGGAGCTTGGTTTCCCATTGGGTGGTATTGCCAAACTCTTTGCTCAGGATTGGGAAGGTCATGTTACTGTTGTAATGCCTGCTACTTTAGCCCAGGTATGTATATATACATATATATATGTATATATATAATGTTTGATTGAGACAAAATGTAATCTTTTGATTGCAGTTATCGAAAGTAATACAGAATCCATCGTACGTGGAGCTACAAAAGTCGGCAAACCAGGGGAGAAGATGCACCTGGGAGAAGCTCTCCGCAATAAAAGCAAACTGCGGCATCGAATTAGCGCTCGACGAATGCGTCGCCGTTTTGAACCACATGCGCAGGCTGAAGAGAAGCTCTGAGAGAGCATCCGCAGCCGCAGCCGCATCTTCTTCCCACGGTCAGGCGAGCAGCGTAGCAAAACTCAACGCCTCCAAGAGAATCCCTTCATGGAACGTCATCGCCCGCGAGAACTCGACCGGATCGCTCGAGGAAGACCTGGTCGGCCGGAACTGGCGGTCGAATTACAGCGACAGCGAGTCGGAGGCTAGCGTGGTGGACCCCGCTTCCTGGACGAGGACCGGCGGGCCGTTGATGAGGACGACCTCGGCCGACAAGTTCATCGACTTCGTGCGGAATTTGGAGGGTCCGACAGCGAGCATTACGGTGGGTGAGGGTGATCTCTTGCAGCCGGAGAGAATCGAAAACGGAATCGTTTTCAACGTCGTGAGGAGGCGATCGTCTCCGCATGATTCGGCTGCTGATCTTGTGGAACAGGACAGCCTTGAGAATGAATCCATGTCTGAAAACGGAGACGATGTTGTCGGGGAAGACGACGTTTGTGTTGATGCTGACACAGCCACGTAGCAACTTGTTGGTTGGAAGAGATGGATCAAAGGAAGGTTCAAGGAAAGAAGCTCCAAGAAAAAAGGGAATGGACAGAGAGTAGTCAAACATCAATCTATGTATGTATTGCATTTTGTCATTTGGTAATAATTCAGTGTTTGGCGCCTTTTGTTTGCTACTGTGGATTAGTCCCCCTACATACTTCCAAGCTTTGTTTACATTTTGATTTTTTTTTTATTTTTTTGTAAATTATCTTTTCAATTTTGCATGAAATTAAAGTGTATCGATTTTTCAAACTAACCATGCTAACTAATATATTCATTTACACACATTCATACAAGTATTTGTATATATAAATAAATTATAAATGACACACAATAAGCTTAATCAAGAGCATATGTATTCAACAGCATGCATGGATATAACTTGAGTAGTTTTGAAATGATAAGTTGGTGCAAAATTCTAGAATCGAGTGTGAGAATAGTAATCTTTTGGCAATAAATCAATCTTAAATATTTTTTTTTAAAATGATTTCGAATTAAATATTCATAAAAGAAAAACAAATAAAAATGAATTATGATTAGTTAAAATTGATTTTCAAGCATAACAACTAGGAACCTTCTTGTTAGGTACCTATCAACATTAATCCGGAAACATGTTTTTGTAAGTACTAGAATATAAAGCTTATTTTTTATTTATATTTGAAATTATATTATACATTTATATTCATAATATATCATACTTATAAGTGTACATTTATAATTGAAAACTACAATTTAAAATTGACCAAAAGAATTTATTTATTACACATGTTAAATTTATTTTATATATACTTGTAACTTAAAATATATATGTATATATATATATATATATATATATATATATATATATATATATATATATATATATATAAAAAAAAAAAAAACTAGATTTACTAGTAAAATAATTTACACATGTTATGTACTCCTTCAAGATCACAACACACACACACACTCTCTCTCTCTCTCTCCTCTTTCTCTCTCTAAGAAACTTCCAGGAAGCTGGCTATGGCTGCCTACAGTACTACTCTCCGTCCATTTAACTCTCCATTCTTCTTTCTTTCTTCCACCAATTACTCCATTTAATTTTATCTTTCTTTCTTCTCCAACGTGTTGGATTTTCAGATTTTTCGTTAATTACACCATGAAACTCACCAAGTTCATCCCCGGAACCCTATTCAAATCGAAGAAGAAATCCCGCTCCGTTTCCAGATCGGAGGAAACGTCGTCGTTTGGCTCGCAGACGACGGCGTCTTCATCCTCAACCGAAAACGGCGGCTTATCCACTCCGACAAGCGTGCTCCCCTCCGCCGACGACCTGTGCTCGGAGCTGAAACAGGCGTTCGAAATGATCGACCGAGACGGCGACGGGAAGATAAAGAAGGAGGAATTGGAGGGGCTGCTCAGCCGGCTCGGAGCCGAGCCGCCAAGCCAGGAGGAACTGAAATTGATGGTGAGCGAGGTGGATAGGGACGGCGACGGGTGCATTAGCCTGGAGGAGTTCTACGCGATCGGGTCGGCTTTCGCGCCGCCGACTTGCGACGGCGAGCTGAGGAGCACGTTTGACTTCTTTGACTCCGATCGCGACGGGAAGATAACGGCGGAGGAGCTGTTCAGAGTGTTCGAAACAATCGGGGACGCGCGGTGCACGTTAGAGGATTGCCGGCGCATGATAAAAGGTGTGGACAGAAACGGGGACGGGTTCGTGTGCTTCGAGGACTTCAGCCTTATGATGGACCAGCACTGCAGCACCACCAAAGATAAGATGATTTAATTAGTATGAAATTATCATATAATTAAGATGATGATTCAGATTTTAATTATGTACGTTTCAACTGTTGATATTGTGGAATTTCATTTGCTTTTGGTGCTCTCCACGTGGCATTTGGCAATCTGCTGTACCTTCCACGTGGCAGGTTACAATCAACCTGGTCTAATAGGTGTGCATGGCTCTGTATTAAAGTTTCAAATTTATGTAATTAATATATGTTTCCATACAAAATTAATAAATATTTGTGATTTTGAGTTCCACTTTTCTACAAATTAGTGGAGTATTTTTGTCTATACTCTGCGTATCTATTAATTTTCTTGTGACATTATGGTGGTGTTTGCAAATGATTATTTAAAAGCAGAAGTTAGTGATTGTGATTTAAGTTAGTTTTAAGTGCTTATTTCTAAAAGTTGGGGGTGTTTGCAAATATTTCGGAAAATGAACTAAAATTGAAAAAACAGGGTTAGGGGTGCTTTTAAAAAAATAGTTTAAAGCAGATTATTTTAAGAGAAGCAAAAGCAAAAGTTAATTTTGCAAACACCTAAAAACAGATTATGAGCAAAAAAAACCGCATAATCACTTTCAAAAAGCATTTGCAAACACCACCATATTGTGATTATGAATTAATTTGATTAATGATCGGTTATACATGGATTTGCCCTCATTTTATTGGATAAGGGCCTATTAATAAATCGGGTATAATATATAAGGCCCAAAATAAATAAACATGAGAGGGGGCAAGTTGATTATAAGGCCCAACGATTTTCCATGTCTAATTTTGGGAAGATGAAATATTTTCGGAAATTAAAATTGGATCAGAAATCGGAATCCGGTTTATATTCAAACTAGTATTTCACCCGTGCGTTGCACGGATGTCAGCTTCAAATTGAGAAAAATAATAATATGTAAAAAACTATCTCTTTATAACAACACCAATTCAAGTAAAACAAAATGGAAGGAAATAAAAAAACATAAAATTTATCTCTTAATTCAAAATTGTAACAAATGAAATTCAATTAAATATTACAAAGAAGAAAACATGAAGCGCGCAAAACACGATATGAAGATTAAGTAAAATCATTTGAAACATATGGTATAACTATATTTCATGGAATGCAATCTACTATACCATGTTAATCTTCTGCAAAATAACTAACTTAACAACAAATACGGTAGCAAAGAAGTAACTCAATAGATATTCAAATAACCTGCAAGTTTATCGCTAACACCATTCAATTAGTGATGTTCATTACTCAAACAACAATACAACTTATAAATATTGCAAAATAGATACGATGTATAAGCCACTACCAATAATGATACCAATACTGATAACAATATTGATACCAATACCAACTCTGATACTAATACCGATACGAATATCGATACTAACCTGATACTCATACTGAAATTAATACTAATATTAATACAAACACTAATACTGACACTAACACTAACACTAATACTAATACTAATACTAATACTAATGTTAATATTAATACTAATACTAATATAACACTAATACTGATACTAATACTAATATTAATACTATTAGTAATCGTAATCCTACAAACACTAATGCTAATACTAATACTAATACTGATACTAATACTAATACTAATACTAATACTAATATTAATATTAATACTAATACTAATATTAATATTAATACTAATACTGATACTAATACCGATACTTATACCGATACTAATACCGATATTAATGCTGATACTGATACCGATACTGATACTGATACCGATACCGATATTGATTCGATATTGATACTGATACTGATATCGATACTGATACCGATACCGATACACATACTGATAATGATATTGATAATTATACTGATACTCATACTGATATTGATACTTATATTAATAATAATACTGATATTGGTACATATACTGATATTGATATTGATACTGATACTGATATTAATACTGATACTCATAGTATAACTTAATATTAATACTAATATTAATATTGATACTCATACTAATACTGATACTCATACTAACACTCATACTGATACCGAGACTGATAATAATACTAATACTAAAAATGATACTGATACTGATACATATACTGATATCGATATCGATACAGATACCGATATTGATATAATACTGATACTGATACATGATACTGATACCGATACTGATATTAATATTATTATTAATACTAATAATAATATTAATACTAATACTAATACTAATATTAATACTAATACTAATACAAATACCAAATACAAATACTAATACTAATACTAATACTAATACTAATATTAATATTAATACTAATACTAATACTAACACTAATACTAATACTAAACTAATACTAATTCTAATACTAATACTAATACTAATAATAATACTAATACTAATATTAATACTAATACTATTAATAATACTAATATGTTAATATGGTTAATGTTAATTCTAATGTACATGTACTAATTAATCCTAATACTAATATGTTAATATTGTTAATGTTAATGCTAATGTACAGGTACTAATCCTAATACTAATTTTAATGTTAATGCTAATCTGGATATGATAATGCTAATTATAATTGTAATCCTATTCCTAATCCTATTCATAACACTAATCATGATTCTAATCCTAATCATAATCTTATTCCTATCACTAATTATAATTCTAATCCTAAGCCTAATAGTTTTAATATTAATAATGCTAATGCTAATGCTAATGTTAATTATAATTATAATTTTAATCTTAGTTCTAATCATAGTCCTAATTCTAATGTTAATCGTAATCCTAATCCTAATATTAATTATAATACTATATTAATCCGAATCATAATCCTAGTATTATTACTAATACTAATTCAAAGAATATTAATTATAATCCTAGTTCTAATGCTAATATTAATCACAATTCTAATTCTGATTTTGCATCAATGTTTTTTGCAATGATCTATTATTTTGTATAAAAAACAATTATATTCAATATCGCAACCTTTATATCAAATTCCTTATGTGTGGTAGCTGAAACATCAAAAAACATATATTAAAGATATTAGAAATTAATATTTAACTATATTATCAAACTGACATTAAAGTTATTTAAAATATTATAAGGGTATAAACAAACGTTAAGATGTAAAAAGAACAATAATAGTTGTTAATAGGATAAATTACGAAAATCATCCTAAACTTGGGCTAAATTACGGAAAACACCCCCACTTATCGGTAATTACCAAAATCCCCCCTGATTTTTGTTTATGCCTTACACGACCCCCCTTATGGTGTGATTTTTTTACCGAATCTTTTTTATTCCATGTAATATCCCAAAAAAATGTGGATTTTACCCTTGCAGACGTGACATTTCTTTTATCCTACAATTACCTTTAATTTTGGAAATGATGACATGTTTTTTGATGATTTATTTTCACCAATCAATTTGCCACGTGAGATGAAATTGAATACATGTCATCAATTAAAATTGCCAAATGTCAATCAATTGAGGGTGGAATTCAACTTTTATATATTATATAGATCCTAATACTAATGCATGTCACTAATTATCGCATAAGTATAATTTTAATTATAATTCTAATACTAATATTAATCATAATCCTAATGTTATATTAATCCTAATTACTATCTGAATCATATTTCTAGTATTAATACTAATACTAATTCAAAGAATCTTAATTATAATTATAATTCTAATACTAATATTAATCACAAATTCTGATTTAACAATTTTTTTTTTTTTTGCAATAATCTATTATTTAGTATAAAAAAACAATTCTATTCAATCTTAAACCTCTATATCAATTTTTTTAAGTGTGGTAGCTGAACCATAAAAAAACACATATTAAATATATTAGAAATTAATATTTAATTATATTATCAAACTGACATTAAAATTATTTAAAATATTATAAGGGTATAAGTAAACGTTAAGACGTAACAGAACAATAATCATTGTTAATAAGATAAATTATGAAAATCCTCCTGAACTTAGGCTAAATTACAGGAAACACCCCCACTTATCGGTGATTACCAAAATCCCCCTAATGTTTGTATCTGTCTTACACGACCCCCTTATGGTGTGATTTTTTATGGAATCTTTTTTATTCCATGTAATGTCCCAAAAAAATATGGAGTCTACCCTTGCAGACGTGATATTTCTTTTATCGTACTTTTTAAACTAAAAAATTACCCTCAGGGGTAGTCATGGTAATAATAAAAATTTGTGACCGTGTTATCTAAGAAGAATAAAGATTTCGTGTAAAGTAACCTGAGGGTAATTTTTGTCTTTAAAAAGTACAATAAAGAAATGTTGTGTGTGCAGGGTATAATAAGCATTAGAGGAATATACAACTTAATAAAAAAAATTCCTTGAAAAATCATACCATAAGGGGGTCGATGTAAGACGGAAACAAACATTAGGGGAATTATTAATATAAACTATTTACGGTAAGAGCACTTCGAGTGAGATTATTAAATGAGCTATCAAAACATTTAACCACCATTTTCATACTCCAAAATAGTAATTTTTAATACTAATACAATTATGAAATGAGATATTTTGATATTTCATCTTTCAAAATGTAAAAATACATTATGCAATCAGTGTCCATTTATAAAATAACATGTGGCAATTAGATATATTTAATTAACAACTATTTAATACCTATAGTTGGAGCAAATACATTTAGATAAATATCAAAATAAAATATTAAATACCACATAAATATTTGCAAACTCGTTTTGATACTTCTGGGTTGGAGTTGCTCTAGATATTTACTTAATTATATTTCTTAGAGTTATAATGAAACACTTATTAGTGTAATACAATATATAGTATTTACGATCATTATACATTTTAAACAAAACAATTAATATTCTTAATGTTAGGTATTAAATAAAGTAGATAAACGAATTTAATACCAAAGATTTAGAATAACATTATTATATTTTGAAATATATAAAATCAATTCGTTTTTTTTATCAATTGATTAAAATTTAACTTAGGTTATTCAATTTATTAGTATAATCATGATAAAATGTGTATTTTAATTAGTATATAATTTAAAAAGTTAAATCAATCGTTAAATTTATTGTCATTGGATTCAATGAAAAAAAAAATTGTTTAAATAATAACATGAAATTCATATAGTATAATTTTCAATATGATAAATAATTGTGAGTACATTACTCTACACATGGCATACCAAATAGTGTCAATTTTCGCAAAATAGTAAATTCAAACATGTATCTTTCTTTTTTACAGATAATATTAATATATAATATTAAATTTGTAAAAAAAAATACATATTCTCTAGTCATGTTCATGTAAAATGTACAATATCAAATAATTTATTCTGCAATAATTTTTTTTTAATATTATAAATCCAAGTTTATGAATAAAAATAAAAACTTTTGTAACACCACCAATCATGCAATTATAATAAGGGAAAATTTTAAATCGAATTTAACTAAATTCAAATTAAATTAATTATAAAATTAAATTCAAAAATAAATTTATTTAGAGTTTCCAAGAAAGTTGATATATTTAGAGCATTTTATAAACGGTAGGATATAAATATATTAATAAAATAATTAAATATATTTAATTACCTTAAATTTTGGAAAATGATGACATGTTTTTTCATGATTTATTTCCACCAATCAATTAGCCACATGGGATGAAATTGAGGACATGTCACAAATTGAAATTGCCAAATGTCAATCAATTAGCTATGGAATTCAACTTTTATATATTATATAGATGATGTTCATAGAGCATTTGGAAAAGTGGGAAATAGGGAAAAATATAGGTTTTTGTCCCTCAATTAGTACCGATTTCACATTTGGTCCCACATGTTCACCAAACACACATTTGGTCCCTCATGTTTCGAAAATTCAACATTTTTAGTCGTTTCGATCAATTTTACGTCAAGCGTGTGCCAATCAATGACTTAACTAACAGACTAACGATAAATTAACGGAAATAACCAAAAATGTTAAATTATTGAAACATGGAGGACCAAATGTTTTTTTTATTAGCATAAGGGACCAAATGTGAATTATGTGCAAAGTTGAGGGATGGAAAATGTGAATTTCCCTGGAAAATCAAAACTTTCGAAATTCAAAAAGAAAAAATATTATTCTAAAATCATTATTAATTTTAGTGACTATCCATTAAACAACCTTTGATTAACGGTTGATTTTTGAAGTATTTCGATTCAATTCTGCTAATTTTTTTTTTTTTGAGAAAATTCAAGTCAATTACAAGGGAAAGTAGGGGAGGGGGGACTCGAACCCTAGACCGTTACCCTATTGATAAAGGCTAGGTATCAACTCTCCTAATGAGGGTTGGTTTTCTGCTAATTAATTTGTGTTTAGAGGATAATGTTGAGGATTAAATAATAAATAAATAAAATTAGTGCTTCTATTTGCAATTAAACTTTTGTTCTTCTCCGGCACATCATCAAACAGTTGCAGTGCACGCCCACCTCGTCTTCCCCAAATGCTCATAACCACCCTTCTCAGAAAACCCAAATCCACCATCTCCGCCGCCGCAAATTTACCTCTCTGGATCAATCCCTCAGCCCTCTTCTCCACCCTCCGCCACCCTCAGCCGTACACATCTGCCGATCCCGAACCTCTTGCAAAACCAGCCCTCCAGTCCCTTGTCCTCTCCTTCTATCGCAGCGGCAAATTCTACAGCCTCCTCCAAAACGCCGTCGCTTCACCCTCCCTCCTCCTGACCGCTTGCCACAACCTCAGAAATCATGCCCCTGACTCGCCGCCGCCACCGCTCACTCTTGACTCGGTGTCAACTCACTTTTTTCCCCTCCAAGAACTCTCCTTTCAGCTCTACAGGAATTCCTTCGACGTCGAATCGTGCTGCGTTCCGATTTTCCCGGAAGGAAACAGAGGTACACCGCTTATCTTACCCAATCTGAAGCTTAAAGTTGTACTCGAAGCTATTAGGATTGTACTCGAACTTATTTATGATGATAGGTTTGCCACATTTTCCTACGGCGGCCGTGCGAACATGGGCCGCCACACCGCGGTTCGGTATCTGAAGAATTCGGTCGAAAATCCGACTTGGTGGTTTAGTGTTAAATTCGATAAGGAATTGTTTGGGTCTAGGCATATCGATAAGCTGTGTTTGATGCTTGGAGAGAAAATCGAAGACAACGATTTGCTTGATTTAATAAGAAGGTTGTTCGAATGCAAGGTGGTTACTATTAATCTAGATGGATTTTGTTTAGGTAGAGGACTTCCTCAAGAATCTGCTCTGAGTTCAATCTTGATTAATGTTTACTTTAATGGGTTCGATAAGGAAATTCAAGAATCGCGTCTGAAAACGAACAAAGCGAATCCAAAGTTCGATAAAAATGAACTCATCCCGGGATTATCGAATTCGAATTCGGGCTCGGTTTTTCATAAGCCCTTGAAGATTTACGCCGTCCGGTACTTGAACGAGATATTGATTATCACATCAGGAACGAAGATATTGACGATGGATTTGAAGAATAGGGTAGTGAAGTTTCTTGAACAAGATTTGGATTTGAAGGTGGATAGAACAAGAACAGCAATTCACAGTGCGGTTTCCGAAAAGATCGATTTCATGGGAATGGAGCTACAGGCAGTTGCACCTTCGATTCTCCGACCACCAATGACAGATAAAGCAATAAGGGCACGTAAAAAGTATCTTCGTCAGAAAGAAGTCCGACTTTTGGAGCTGAAAAATGCAAAAGAGAGAAATAGGAAGAAGTTGGGAATGAAGTTGTTAAGTCACGTTTTCAAGAAATCGAAACAAAGCAATGGGTTCAAATTTGACTTCCAAATTGAGAACGAAGTGAGACAAATTTTCAGTTCTTGGGGTGATGAGGTGGTCAACGAGTTCTTGAAATCCGTGGATGACCGATGGGAATGGCACCGGAGTTTATCAGCCGGAGATTTTCTCTCATTGGGCAGAATACGAGATCAGCTTCCACAAGAGCTCGTTGACTCGTACGACAACTTTCAAGAACAAGTCAACAAGCATTTGAAGCCCGCGAAGGCAAAGAGGGAACTGGAGGAAGAATCGAGAAGAAGAGAAGAAGAGGAGGAAGAAAAATACGCTAAAAAAACCGTCGAGGATTTGACAAAACGGTGCATCAAAGTCGAAGCACCAATCGAACTTATTCGAAAAGCCGTCAAAACGGTCGGATTTACCAATCAAATGGGTCGCCCGCGACCCATCAGTTTGCTCACGGTTCTTGAAGATGTGGACATTATAAAATGGTACGCCGGTATAGGAAAAAGATGGCTCGATTTCTTTCGCTGCTGTCACAACTTTCGAAAGGTCAAAATAATCGTTAGCTACCATCTTCGGTTCTCGTGTTTACTAACTTTATCGGAAAAACACGAAGCAACCAAGAGTGAAGTTATAAGGCATTTCACAAAGGATTTAAAAGTTTGCGGCGAAGAAGTGAACTTTCCTTCGGAAAGAGAGGTCAAAATGATGGGAGAAGGGAATCTTTCGGATCCTAAGCCGGTCGATGGATGTTTGACTATGGCTTTGATTCGATTGGCTACGATTGAACCTTCTCATATTTGCATTGCCCATTTTTGCAGCAGAAGCGATACGGTTGTTTACAGGATTCGGTTATTGCAGAAGCATCTCGGTTTGGACACGTCGGATGAGGCGAATTGGGTTCCGCAAATGGGTGCAATTCATGACAGTTTGCATAGGAAATGTGCACCTTTGTGTTCTTACCACATAAGTGAGCTGTACTTGGGGAGATTGTCTTTGCAAGATATTGACTGTACTGCTTTTGTAGATGTTGACTGATTTATTTTGCTCCTTTTTTTTTTAGCAAGTTGCTTTTGGTTAATGCAATTTTCTATGATTAATTCATTAGGAGGTCACATGTAAACATCTATGATTTTTTTTTAATATGATTTAGATTGGATTGTGTGGATTTTTTATTTACTAGCTAATTAGTTAATTAGTGGGAAAATACAGTTTTGGTCCCTCAAGTTTGCATCACATTTGGTCCCTCGTGTTTATAAAATATACATTTAGTCCCTCATGTTTCAAAAAATCAATATTTTTAGTCATTTTCTGCTAGTAATAACGGAATCAAGTGTGTGCCCATCAATTTTTTAACTGACGGAGTAACGATAAATTGACGAAAATGATCAAAAATGTTAAATTATTGAAACATGAGGGATCAAAAATATTTTTTGTTAAAATGGGGATCAACGCAAACTTGAGGGATGAAAACCGAATGAAATATAAAGCTTAAATAAAGTTGAATTAAATAAACTGAAATGTTAAATGTCGTTTCAATTTTGCTAATGTCGTTTTGACTTCGAACTTGATTTTGAAATATTTTTATTTTGATTTTGGTAAAATTCGAAGCACGAAAACTGTAGCCCTTTGGGTTAGTTTTCTAATCCAACTTAAATCCGCTCGATTGGATGCCGTATGACAAAGTTATGCATGTATGAGTCAAATTTTGAATTTTAGATACCTCAATACATCAAAGTTGTGGGCAATATCCATTGATTCATGTATATCTTTCTCGTCCGACATCCAATTTTGATGATTCAAGTTGGATTAGAAAACTAACTTAGAATACTACAAATTCTATTTTTTGGGTTTTGCAAAATTTGGAATTAAGAATGATCAAAATCCCATTTAAAGTCGTAACAGTATTATTAAAGCTCGAACGACATTTATCACATCCCTTAAATAAAACATTCCTTAGTTTTAAAGCAAAAAGAAAATGTAAATCTTGATTTAAGAGAGAGAAGGGAGACATTCCGTAATCGTTAAATGAGCAAAAATGAAATTAAATCTAAATCTAAATTAAATTAAATTACAGAGACAATCGTCATCTCTTTCTCTCTCTCTCCCTCTCTCTCTATCTCTCTGAGACAATAACACAAACACCTTACACCACTGTCAATTCACCGACACTGCGACAGATCCGTCGATCCACCGCCTCACTGCAACAATGTGCGAGCATTGATCGATACATACGGCGGCGTATTGAAGCTGAGAGAAGTGATGGGGATTATAAACATGAGAGCATTCGATTGGAAAACGGGCCAGCTTATAACGGCGGCGCTTTTAGTGATGATAGCTTCCTTCTACACGGGCACTCTCTTCGCCAGGAATTCTTCTTTCCTCTACACCACACCACAGCAGCAAAACGCACAACAAATTGAAAACCCCTCTGCCAATGATTCAGCATCAGCTTCCGGTCAGTGTTGTGTGTCTGTTTAAATATCATACATTTTGGATTAGTAATTCATTCTCTAACTAAGACTTGTCAATTGTGTAGAGATTCCAGTTGCGAATTTTTCGATTCTAGTTTCGTGTTTTTTAGTGTATGAAATTGCAAACCAACACATTGTTGATCTGAGAAGTTCGAATCTCCAGAAATTTTGGCTGGGAGATGGGTTTTTAGGATATTAGCAGCGGTTTTGAAACCAATTATTAATGCTGATTCATGCTTTTAATAATGCCTGTGACATTAGAAAACAACACTTCTTTTAATTAGTTGATTAGAGATATTCAAATATTATTGACAATTTTTTATCCGGGAAATGGGTTTCTAGGATAGTAGTAGGATGAGATTAGAATTCTTGTAATTCTGAGCTCAATACCGAAGGCTTAGTTTCTAAATTTTAAGGGGAAAGGTATTTTACCCCAGTTATGTAGCATGAAGAAGGTTAATTTAGGGCTTGCTTTATTCGACAAATGGTGGAACTGCATTGATTCCGATTGTTAAATTTATGATTTAATCGTATACACCTTGATTACTCTCGTGTTTTTGGTCTTGTGGAAAAATAGTTCATAGACAACATAGAATTTAATATGAATTCTGGATACCACAAATATCTAATTGAGTTTGAGGCTTAAGATGCATTAATTCTGCATTTGAGACCAGTCCATCTTGAATATGCTGCAGCCAAACGTAATGCTTCAAATGCATGCATTTGTGATTAAATATGTGGTATCTTATGCTTGCAGGTGCATTTTCAAATAAAGTTAGTCTTACTTATCGGACAATACCACTTAGTATCCCAGAAACAGGGATCAATATATGCCCGTTGACGTATAACGAATACATTCCATGCCATGACATTTCTTACATCAACGAGCTAATGTCGAAATTAGATCTTTCAAGAAGAGAGGAGCTTGAGAGGCATTGCGCCCCTGTCCAAAGACGCTTGTTCTGTTTGGTCCCACCACCAACTGACTATAAGATACCTATAAGATGGCCCACAAGTAGGGACTACGTTTGGCGGAGTAATGTAAACCATACACATCTCGCCGAAGTTAAAGGTGGGCAAAATTGGGTGCACGATAAGGATCAGCTATGGTGGTTTCCTGGTGGAGGTACGCATTTCAAGAACGGAGCTTCTGAGTATATTCAGAGGTACTTCTGATTTTTTTGTACTTTTGATTTTATTTTTTATACTGGAAATCTTGATTATTACAATGTAATAAATCTTATTTATTTCTGCTTCTGCAGGTTAGGAAATATGACAACTAATGAAACTGGTGATCTTCATTCTGCCGGGGTATTTCAAGTTCTTGACGTTGGTTGTGGAGTAGCTAGCTTCTCAGCCTATCTTCTTCCCTTTAATATACAGACTATGTCTTTTGCTCCAAAAGACGGTCATGAAAACCAAATCCAATTTGCTTTAGAAAGAGGAATCGGAGCCATGATTTCTTCTTTATCCACAAAACAGTTACCGTACCCTAGTAACTCCTTTGAGATGGTCCATTGTTCCAGATGTCGTGTTGATTGGCATGAGAATGGTTAAGTTTTTTTTTTTTTTTAATTGTTAATTACATAATTTCACTCTCAAGTATATCAGCTGTGTTTATGGTGATTTTTTTTTTCAGAATGTTTTAAGCCTTTAAGTAGACTAGCTTACTTTTTTTTTTTGTGTGTTTGTGTGTGAGAAGAATTTTCGCCATCATACTTCGAAGAGAATACTATATTGATTCTTTATGTTTTGGATGCAGATGGAATTTTGATAAAAGAAGTGGACCGCCTATTGAGACCAAATGGATATTTTATATATTCAGCTCCTCCTGCTTACAGAAAAGACAAAGATTTTCCGTTGATTTGGGATAAATTGACGAATCTAACTTCTGCAATGTGCTGGAAACTCATTGCCCGAAAAGTTCAAACAGCAATCTGGATTAAGACAGATGACAACTCATGTCTCAACCAAAATGCAGAACAGAAGTTTATCACTATATGCGATTCCACAGACGATTTTAACCCATCTTTTAAGACACCATTAAGGAACTGTATAGCAGAACGTGTTTCGCTGAAACTCCCTCCAAAGCCACAGCGTCTCTCAGAATATTCCCAGAGTCTAATTAAGCTAGGTAGCCTAATTATGCTTATTTCTTTAAAATAATGGTGGAGTATATCATTCGTTATAAAATAATCTAAGTAATTGTTTCAGGTATAAATCGAGAAAAGTTCTTATCAGATACGATATACTGGCAAGATCAAGTTCGTCACTATTGGAGATTGATGAATGTTGAAGAGAAAGAAGTACGAAATGTGATGGATATGAATGCTTTTCTCGGTGGATTTTCGGTGGCTTTGAGCACATGGCCCGTATGGGTTATGAATGCAGTTCCTGTAAGCATGAACAATACCTTATCTGCTATTTACGACAGGGGTTTGCTAGGTGCTTTTCATGACTGGTAAGAAGATAAACCGATGTTTGATTATTTTATTTTTATAAGCCCCATTAATTGATGAGCATGGTATTCAAGATTTGTACTGGTAAAAACATTGCAGGTGTGAGCCATTTTCGACATATCCACGCACATATGATCTGTTACATGCCAATAAATTATTTTCTAACTATAAAAACCGTGAAGACGGTTGCTTACAAGAGGATATCATGCTTGAAATGGACCGTATATTAAGACCCCAGGTGAATATTTATACTCCCATCTTTGCTATCGATGAATTCTCTATGTTGAAATCCAAAGAAATATAATTTGGTTATATTTATGTATGTACAGGGGTATATTATTATTAGAGGGGAAGATGATAGTGTTATTTCAAGAATAGTGGATCTTGCTCCGAAGTTTCTTTGGGAAACTCAGTTGCATTTTCTGGAAGATGATCAGAAAAGAATGGAGTCCGTATTATTTTGCAGAAAGAAGTTTTGGGCTATCCTCTAAGGCCTCGTATGGGAGTAAGGATTGAAACTTCTCTCCCCTGTCCGTGATCTCGATTCCAGGTTCAACTTTTTGTAAACGAAAGGCTAAGTGTGAGTACTTCTAACATATTTCATTGCTTATATATTCATGAACTTGTATATTTTTAGATACAACTTTCTTTCTATTTTTTCAATTTTTATTTTTATTTTTTTCTGTAGAAGTGGATTATACCATAGAAACTCATTGTTTAATTTTATCTCTTTTTGATGAAATGTGTAATCTGTTGTAACAATTATGTGTATCACCTTTTTCTGCTAGCTTTGAATGAAAACAAGGTAACCACCCCCCCTCCCTCCCCAACCCTGTTCTTGGCACGTGTGAAAATTTAAAACCAGCCAATCGTGATTGAATAAGTTGTGATATCGGATGGATCAGATTAATTCATTTTGTTTTCGAAATCAAATCTGAAATTATTAAGAATTTATTATCTGAAAATTAGAGATAAAAATAAAAATAAAAATAAAAATAATTTTTTTAAACCCAATGTATTTTTAGGCGCAATAGTTGGACCACTATTTTTTAAAGCACAATATAGGCCCAATATTATTTTATTGGGCTTCTACGACATCACTAAATCAAGCCACAAGCCCAATAAGAATTTATTTTGGACAAAAGCCCAATAAAAACTTGATTATTCAGAGATACATCATTGTTGAATGGGCCAAAATCAAATAATTAATAATTTAATTCCGTGTTTATTGTTCAATACGCGATCAGGGCATATATTCGTTCCACTTCTTTAATGTGAATTCCCAATTATGAGGAGAAATAAACACAAAACTGTGGGTGTGTAAAGACTTCAACTTTTGCCTACCATGTTGATAACGAAGCAACGAATCAAAGTAAAAGCAGTGAATAAAGGCTTATAGAAGATTGATATTGCACGTTGTTCCATTCACACTACAAAGTAAAATATTCAAGAATGTAGTATACAAGGTTCATTTCAAGAATAATCCAGACTAGGTAAAGGTTATCACGTAATCTGGCCATTATCGACTAATACATCGTAATAACACGTGGTTTATCGTAGTTCAACCAATCAAGAATCAGCATGTGTACCGTTGGTTAATCCAAAAATAATGGTGCAAGCAAACTCTAATCAACCAACAAGTTTATTCCTCAACACTTTGTAAGCAACTTCTTTTTTGCCCCTATATAAATATGTGTACCTGCCTTTCTTAATAAAGCATTATATACTGTTTTTGCCAACAGTGTTTCTCTTGTAGACTACTGTACCTTTGTGCTGTTCTTCCAAAATGCAAAACCAAGCCAACCACCCTCCTCCAGGTCTCTCTCTCTCTCTCTCTCTCTCTCTCTCTCTCTAGAGCACACACACACACACACACACACACACAAATAGACTTGTTGAATAAATATTTTGAAGTGCAGGTTACCCAAGTGAGAATCCTCCTCCAAGTGGGAAAAAGAGAATGAAATGTTTGCCAAGAACAAAGGCAAAAGGAGATAGAGGCTTCATCGAGGGATGGTAAGGATTCTTTTTTACTTCATATTCATACATAAATACAAAAAACATTAAAATAAATAGTTAACACAACAATCATTTACCTAATTAATGAACTCGTTACGAAATGCCAACTTCCATCATGAGTATTCTTCCGGAGTATGGACTTTCTACTGACTCCAGATTTTGCTCTGTTTCTGCAGCCTCTTCGCCCTATGCTGCTGCTGGCTTTGTGAAGTGTGCTTTGATTAAACATCAACATTAAGCAACTCAATCACATCTATTAGTTAATTTGGTGTAAATTTTTATTCAGTGTGCAACGTTTTCTCGTTGGCTTTCAGATGTAAACTTATATTACTACTTTTTTTTCTTCGCCTAAATATATTATGATTCCGATCGGTCAATCCCAACTGATATCCACTACTGTATCGCAACACAAATGAAAAGGTAGTCGGGGCATGAGATAAGAGCAATCCAAGCCCACATAGTATTATAGTACAATTAGTGCATAAACATTTACACACAATATATGTCTGTGGACTGTATTATATGAGACAAAACCAAATATATAATACATAACGAAGCAGAACCAGCTAATACCTGGACTCTCTTGCTCCCCACCCAGATTCATACCTTCCATACGAATAGGCTGTAGCTGGAACCTCCACCAAATGCAAAGGATCTGGTTCAATGCCATAGTCTGTGAGCGGTCTGTGCTCTAGGATATCGTCGTGCTGTCGAACAAATTCAGGAATCTCAACCTCCCCTTTCTTTATATCTTGCCACAAATATTGTAGGCGGCTCACATATTTGATTTTCCAGTATAAGCTACAATTTTATGTAAAAAAAAAAAAATGAAACATCATCAGTACTTCGTATTTAATAGTACCACAACAACAGATATACATCTACAAACAATATTTTAGCAGAAGTTGTAGCCAAATAATGCATTTCAGATTTGGGAAGAGTAATCACAAAACTCATTTTTTTAGCAAAGCAATTAATAGAGCTAAGCACTTCAAAAGATTTTCTCGAACAAATAACGAGCAAACAGTTATGAAGTGAATGTTATTCAGACCAGTCTTGAAACTAAAAAAGCAAATCACCTTCCACTTAAAAGGAATCTGCCAAGAGTGGCGAAGACTAGTCTTGATCTGAGTCCTGGATGAATGAAGTACACGACACTAAGCCTATCTTTGTAGTCATCGGGTAGCTCTTCATATATCCATCTAAGTATTGTAATGCCAGGGGAGTTGTCCTCTTTCTGGGCAGTACTATGGATGTATACAATACAGAATGGCCCTTCTGGCATCTCACTCAAAATCTTGTGGAAGACGTACTTTTTCAGCCTTTCTCCACTGACAACAGGAGCTGAATTACACAAAAAAATGATCACAATAACATAAGCAACGAAACGAAACAATGTAAACTTGTCAAAGATAAAGTCACTCATCAGAGACAATTTACCCTTAAAAATTGCAATTACACTGTACCGGAGCTAACAGAGCAAACCCTAATCCAATTCAGTTAAATTGCCCATGCAATATATCAAAATCCTAAAACCCTAAGATCTGTAAATTCTCATGCTGATAGTTACAGTAGTGAAAATTACCTGGGAAATACTTTCCGACAACGCGGAAGATACGGTTGCCGGACTTATCGGAACCACTTTCGAGGCGGAAGAACTGAAGGACGTCGAGGTCGGAGAAATCTAGGTTTTGGTCGTCGGCGGAAGGAAGATAGGACCTGCAGTCGTGCCAATTCTCTTCTTCCGGCGGCCGCTGCGACAAGAAGGGCCGCGCGTCGATGCCCAGATCCGACGCCAGAACCAACACGGAGAAGTCCTCCGGTGATGAACTCCCCATTCTCTCTCTTCTTTCTCTCTCTAAAATTGCTAAATTGGGGCACCGGCGCTAATTTGCGGGCACCATTGTAATTAATAATTATTAATCGCGATATTAAAAATATGGCTAAATTACAACCACCCCTGAGGTATGATAATATTACGAACACCCCCCCTACTATTTGTGTAATTACAATTTAAAACAACCGCTCAACTATAAATTTTCTTACATGTCCACTCTTGCAGTTTCAAATTTAGTGGAATCTTCTTGATTATATGGGATATTATCACTTTCATACCCGTTTTATCTCATTCGAGCTCCATATTTTGACGCAAGATGATCATAACATGTATGTTTTGGCTTGTAAATATAAGATTGTGGTACATTAGAAACTATATTTTTACACAAAACGAGTACAAACTAGAGCACATTTCACCGAATCTAGATGATTCCGTTGAATTTGACACCATAAGGGTGAATGTGTAAGAAGATTCATAGATGATGGGTAGATGTAGTTATCCAGACAAGAGGAGTTTTTTTCGTAATTTGATTAGGGGTGGAAATTGGAACGGAATTTCCGAATTCCGCCAATTCCAATCCGAAAATATCCGAATTTGGAACCCGTTTTTTCATTCCGATTTCCGATTCTTCCGATTATTTTTGGAATGGAATTGGAATTACATATAAAATTATTGGAAATTCCGATTTCCGATCCGATTTTATTTCCGAAATATATAATGTATGATATATATTATATAAAAATATAAATGTTATGAATATATATATATATTTTCTCCATAGTTCTGGGTGTTACTTAGGTC
>NW_012194917.1:468855-507291 GCF_000504015.1 Erythranthe guttata | reverse complement strand
ATGGTATTTCTGAATGGTTTTCTAATCATGTTTTGCAAGAACTATGTTTTCTTTGATAAGCTGATTATGTTGTTTTTTACAAGTGTTGACATTTCATCTTATTGACCTTTGTTTTGGATTCTTGCATTTTGTCGAAAAATTACGAAAATATTAGGAAATAAAATCTTAAAATTACCATTATTTCCGATTTTGGAACAAAAAATTAAGAATTAATGCAATTTCCGAAAATTCCGAAATCCCGCCGATTCCGAGGTATTCCGAAATTGGAATGGATTTTGAAATTCCGATTTTTTTGGAACGGAAATTGGAACCTATTTTTAACTTCCGAAAAAAATTGGAAAATTTCTAAAAAAGGTATTTCCGATCCATTCCGTCCGATTTCCACCCCTAAATTTGATCATACCTCAGGAAGGGGTGGTTGTAATTTTACCCTAAAAATAAAATAAAATAAATCATATTACTCACTATAATTAATTTTGTAAGAAAATAGCCGTAAATATAACTAATTAAAGAAAATGAATTTGGGGCTAAAATTAGGTCAAAATGTTCATCCCAATTTCTCTAAATTTCTTCCTCCAAATCTACAGAGGCTTGAATACATAGATAGATAGCAATAAACTAAAATAAAAGGCAATATAAAATGCCTCTTTCACTGAATTTATTTAATTTATTAAGCAGCGATCATAAATAAACAAAAGAAATTAAAAATAATTCCTTTTCCTATCAAATAAAGGATAGTGGATACTTAGGATGCTTATTAGCAAGAAAAATCCCCCAATGCTTCTCAAGTTCAGGGCTCTTCTGATTCTCATCGATTAGGTCGAAAACGTATGTTTCGATTTCCTTCCCGGGTTTTTTCGGTGTCCCGTTTTTAACACTCTTGATCAAATTCGAGTTGTAAATCTGCGCATTCTTGACCGTAGTAGCGGTCCCACCTGCCGAAGGCCACCCACTTTCCGTCACCACGACTTCCACATTTGCCCCTCCCGCCTTCTCCAACGCCGCGTGAACGGCATCCACCATGGCATCAAAAAGACTCCGATACTGATACCCTCCGTCCGTCACAACTGCCGAATTCGACGTGAAAAGCGCGTAGTCCAGACGAATATTTGTCGTGTCGCTAGTGTAGGCGAAGTAAGGGTACACGTTGATGAGAAAGGGCCCGTTAGTTTTTGCGAGAAATTGAACTATCGGGCTGATGAAAGTGGGGGCCGATATAAACTCCCCCGCGGAGGGCGGGTAGGATTTGGCCAAGACCCCCATGCTCAACGCGGTGGAGACCTTGACTTTTCGGCCGAGGGTAGTTTCGGAAAGCGCGTTGTGTATGTTTTGCATCGCCGGGGCGACACTTGGCGCTATGCTCGAACTTGCGCCGTCTAACGGGCTGATTTCGTTTCCGACCGCGATGTACCTAAAGTTGACATTTCTGTACTTTAGAATATGGTTTTGGATCCACGATTTGGCTAAAGCGGGATTGTTTGCGATGCCTTGGATTTCCTCGTTCGGTACACCTACTATGACCGAGATATTAGGGTTTCGGTTTAGCGCTTCGAGAATCGAAGGGTTCGGGTTATAGATACGGATTCTTTGAATGTTGTGCTTGTTGCAGAGAGCGAGTAACTCAGTCGGTGATGGTAGGTTATTACCGAGTGTGCCATAACAAGCTCCTATTTGAGCATCTGCACAAAATTAAGATTTGTTCGTTAGTCGAAAATACTAGGTTTAAGTGGAAAAAATAACAAAAAAAAAATAATAATAATAATAATAATAATCTTGATATATATATATAAAAAACAAATTTTTCGAAAACGACCTGCTGAGTTTAAGCAAATCACCGATAGCACGGTTAACAGAACTCCAAAGATCGCTGCAGCGTTTTGATTCTTGAACTGCGATTTCGACATTGTTTATAACTAAATAATTATAAGAAAGAGTAAGAGGTAGATATATATATATATATATAGATATAGATATATGAACAGATTCTGGCTGTACAGAAAATTTAGGTAGTTTACATATTTATTTATATGCAATAAAAGGAATGGGCTATATTAAATACAATGCAGAAACAATTATAGTAATTTGCCATTTCTTTGATTGTAAATTGTCTGAAATAATAACCTTGCGCAGATTCTTGATTTTGTTTCTAATTGTTACTATATATGCTCCTTTGAGCATGAATACGATTTGCTGTCGAATTTATACTGACAACTTTGCCTCGATAAGTTTTCCGATTTTCATCCGAAAAATCGAAACAAATTAATTTGTGTATAAATGTCTAAATAAAAGAGTGTTTTTTTTTTTACAATTTTCTTTTTCAAATATAGTATAGAATTTGAAATAAGGTTGATATAAAGAAAAGCCTATGTTTTATTCCTTGACATAAACTCATAATTATGTATAGACATATATTCTAATAAATTATCTAAATTATTTTCTTAACGGATAATATAAATAACTTTGTTCAATACAAAAGGGATTTTTAATTTAAAGAAAACAAATAATAAAATAGACAAAATAAAATCATTTTTTGGGGGGTAAAAATTACGGTTATCCCCTTAAGTACGGTCAAATTACGAGAAACCCCCTCTTGTTTTGGTAATTAAAATCACCAATCAACTATGAATCTTCTTACACGATTATTTCTTATGGTGTCAAATTCAAAATAATGTTCTAGATTCCATGTAATGTTTCTATTTTGTACTCGTTTTGTGCAAAAATACAGTTTCTGATGCACCACAATCTATATTTCCAAAGCCAAGAAACACGTCTTATAATTATCTTGTTTCAAAATGTGGAGTTCGAATGGTGTAAAACGGGTATAAAATGGAGAATATTCCACATAATCTAAAAATTCCATTAAATTTAACACCGTGGCCGTAAGGGTAGACGTGTAAGAAAATTCGTAGTTATGGTAATGATTGTAATTACCCAAACATCGGGGGTCTTTTCGTAGTTTGACATACCTCAGGGGTGGCCGTAATATACTTTTTTTTTTGGGTAGAAATTAATAAAAGTAATTGTTAATGTATGATTAGGATTCTCTTATATTTCTTATTAAATAAATATATTGTAATATAAATTAATAAAATTTGAATAAAATTTCTGGCAAATTAGCAAAGCTATAATAAACATGTCGTCGGCGATTACTCAGCTCTCATGCTTCTCTTCCATTGTTAGCAGCCGCCGGTTGAATCTGCAAACCGGATCCTACCGCTTACCCACCAGATTTCGACCCGGAAAGGTACAGTAGATCCCCCTATTTCTCCGATTTTTTATTTTAACAGATCAATCTGTAATTTTTGCGAGCGTTGTGGATCTACTTCTCAAATAAACGATAACACTAGGGTTTGCTGCTGAATTAAACAGAATTTAGTTCAACATTCGATTTTGTCTGTCTTTGAATCCTGAAAAAACGTTAAAGAACAATTTTTTATTTATTTATTTAGGGTATAGTCTAAGAATCAATTTTTAAGTTTGCTGGTATGAAATATGAGATCAGTTTTTTTTTTTTTTTTTTTTTTATGTATCTTTGTCACTTGAAAATAATGTGAATTCGACTTCGAATATCTTTCTCTTCAGGTGTTAATAAATGTTACAAACAGTTACGAACACGGCACAACGGTATCTAACTCGGAGAAGAAGACAACTCCAAGCTACACGAAAGATACATCACATAATCAGCACATAGAGGAACAAGTTGTCAGCCAATCAAAAACGGCAGCAAAGATTCACGACTTTTGTCTCGGAATTCCCTTCGGTGAGTATTTTATTGACCTAGAAATAGTTCCCGACTTGTGTTGTTGGCTCACTCTACGTTTTAGAGGGATTACAACAAAAGGCTAAAAAATGTTGAAATTCTTGAGCTTTCGCCTTTCTTGCACACAAGTTAGCACGATCGAATGTTGCAGTTAATTACATAATGAATTCAACATTAGCCGATTTGATGCAGATTTACGTAATCTAGGTGGCATTTCGCATTGAGAAAGTTAGGGCGAGACTACTAGATAGTACATTCACGAGATAGCTAATGAAATTTCTCCACTTCCCGTGTATTTGGAGTCACAAAAATATGTTGCTCTAATTAGATTGTCTTTTTTTTTTATTTAAGGTGGGCTTATCCTAGGCGGGGGGCTCGTTGGCTTTATTTTTTCAAGAAGCCCCGTTACTTTAAGTACTGGTATACTTTTCGGAAGTGCTATACTTGCACTTAGCATTTTTAGTATGAAGGTGTGGAGAGAAGGAGAATCGAGCTTTCCATTCATACTCGGCCAAGCAGGTAATAACAAATTACATTCCCCTTTTGCAGAAATCCTTCAAAAAAAAGTGTTTTTTCGTTATGTTGAAAGTAGTAAATGGACTAAAATAACCCTCTCGCTTTCTCGTTTGCAGTACTGTCTGTTGCCTTCCTGTGGAAGAATTTTCAGGCGTATTTCCAGACGAAAAAACTATTTCCGACAGGCTTTAATGTTGTGATCAGGTACTGTAATAGCATTTTTGCACTAAATCGATTTATACTGCATATCTAACTCTAAACCTTATTCAATATTCGTCGTTCTTGATTTGAGTTTTATAAATGTGTTAGTGCTGCAATGCTGTGTTTCTACTACTATGTGGTGATTTCTGGCGGCAATCCTCCTCCGAAAAAGTTGAAGCCGGAAACAGCTGCTGAAGGTTCTTAGGCTTATACGAGTAAGTGAGACAATCCTCACAATTTGTTATTTTCTTCTTTTACTTTTTTTTTGGCTAGTGGAGTAAAGTTTATAACTTTATATGTTGTCGAAATTAAAGTCGTTAATTTTATGTGTAATTTTCGGTTATTTGAGATATCAGATGCACAATTTTTCGAATAAAAGTGCGACACCTCAACATAAATATCACAATTTTTGCCCCCCATATAATGTTCTTGTGTTTCCATGTAATATTCAATAATTTGGTGTAAAACTAGGGGCGTAAATTGGAATGGAATCTTGGATTTCTGTCGATTCTGATCCGAAATTTTCCAATTTTGGAACAATATTTTCCATTCCGTATTCCTAAAAATCTGAATTTTTTTTGGATCGGAATTCCACCGTTTTCGATTTGAAAATATCGGTTTTTGGAACAGTTTATTTCAATTCCAATTTCCCAGATTCGAATTTTTTTGGAACATAATTAGAATTAGTTTTTATACTTCCGGAAAGAAAATGGAATATTTCCGTACGTGCTAATTCATATCCGATCCAATCGATTTCCACCGTAAAACCCAAATATATGTGTTGTATCTTCTGATTCCAATTGGGCTTTCAACCGTAAAACTCAAAGTTGTGGGCCTGTGAGTATAATTAATTAATTATCCACAATGAAGCCCAACAGTAATAAATTTCATGTTTGGTATCCGCAATAACTTGTTGTGTCGACCCGCAGATATTATGTTATCATGACTTATTTTGCCTTCTAGGCATGTTTTTTATTGGATCATCAAAGGTCCAATAATTTAATTTGATTTTATTAAATTATTTAATTTTATCTTGACAACCAAACGAGCCCTTAATATTTATTTATTATCTATTGATAACATATTAATATCTGTGAAATTGCATTTAAGTGCCTGTCAATTTACAAAACATAGCAATCGCCAATTGTATCTTAATTGTCACATTAAGACCTTTTATTTTATTTATGTTCATGGATCTATCTTTTTCAACTCTCTCTTTCACACACGTGAACGTGAACGAACACATTCAAAAACTCAAACCCACCTAAAATGACATGCACTATATATATATATATATATATATATATATATATATATATATATATATATATATATATATATATATATATATATATATGCAAAATTCAACATCATAAATGGTGGTTATGGACTCCATAAAGCAAGATTATTGCCCAGAATAGCAATTTAAGTCGATTTTTGATGGCTTTTTCAATTTAAGTTGATTTTTCATAACTTATTTTAAATAGTTGATAAGCTCTTACATCAGATAAGCTATTTTAAGAGCTACTTATAAGTTTAATCAAACACCCTTTGAATCTAGGAGCTAAGCTTTTGTTATTGTACTAAATTCAAGAAACACAATCATAAAAAAGATACCAATTAGTTTAAGTGGACAAAACCATTAATCATCAATAATAATGGAATAATATTATCAAATAAAAATTGTTACTCTTAAAATTCTTTGTCCTAATCATTTAATGGAATAATTTGTGACCATAAAATAATTTAATGTTTCATCATGGAAAAAAAATGAAGTTGATACTATTACATATGACCTAATTCAGCAAATGGAAATCGTTCATTATTAAAATCCAAATTCGGATTCTTAATTATTGGCTATTAATAGCTACAAATTATAGGTTGACATAGTGCATTTACTATTTAGTGTAATTATTATTTATTTATTTATTTATTATTGTTATTATTTAGGGTAATTATGCTTTACCAAACTTGTTCTTTCTTTTCCAACACAAATAGAATTGTATATGAGTTGAGCCGATTCACGAGTCTCTTGAACCGGTCTAACAAAAGCTCAAGTTCAAACTTAATAATTTGGGGTTTGAACTCACGAGCTTGTGTTTTTTTAAGACTCGAGTTTGGGATTCCTTTCAATTCTTCGTATGATTAGAGTAAATTATCGCCACATCAAATTTAAAAATTAAACTTGCTTCAATCTTTAAAATTAGTTTATTATAAATAACTCTTACAATTATAATAATTAAAAATTATAATACTTGTTATTTTTTAATCTTTATTTAATTTTTTTACTAATTAATAATAATCTATTAAACTTCTCTAGATGCTCATGAGCCGTCTCGAGAGTCCCTAGTGGTAAGTGGTAACCTTGAGTTTTAACTCGTAAATTCAGGTTTAAACTAAAAAGTTTATTTGAGCTCAGACAAGCTCGACTCGTTTACATCTAGTGAAAAAAGAAAAGCATAAAGATCGATAAAAATAGGGAAACAATTGCATAAACTCTTTATTGTCTGATAAAAAGTGTTCATCAACTCTTTTTTTTTAAGCCATGTAAATTTATGACTTAAAAGTTTATGTAAAATTAATGTAAAAAATGATGAAAAGGAATATATATTATTTTTTATTGTAAAAGTAATGAATGAGACTATATTATTTTTTATTTTTTATTTTTTATTTTTTATTTTCATTTTTATTTCCTTTTTGGTCGATAAGATTTTTTTGTGGTATAATCACAAATATGTGGAGACAAATATGATGTAATTGATTTGGTGAATAAGATTTAGTGGATATTATTAGTGCATTGCCACTCAAATCAATTCCCCAAATTAAAATTTGGGCATATTATATTACAACTTGGATGTGTCTCATTTCTTGCAAGAAATAATGGGACTAGCATTAAAGTTATATATATGTTTGATAAAATTGAAAGTTGATGATGTTGTCTATGGTTCCATGTTACTTTTCACAAAGTACTTAATTCGAAATCTTTTATTAATATAAATCATATATTTTCATTGATAATTTATGAAACTTGAAAAATAAATAATTGATGGTGCAAAATTTGCGCCCTAAAGACCGTCAGATAGCTCACCGGGCATCGGACCAGGGGCTGGCGGCGATGGAATAGTGAATGAAAAATAAGACTGAGAGAGAATTTGAGAAAAAAGTGTAAAAGTGTGTTATTGATAATAAAATGTAACACTAATAGAGTTTCATACGTTCGTTTATATACAACTATTTGCTAATTCACTGATCTTAAAATATACAATTTTCTGATTTATGTTATGAAAATTATTCCAAGATCTTCTTCAACGTCTATCTCCAGTTCGCTACCTACCACCTATTATTTTTCCTTTAATGCGATATGACGAACGTAAGTGGGCTTTACGCGCGAGTTGTATGTCGACGTTGTATGTCGACGACCTTATCGTTTGAGCATTCTTATAGTAAACAATTTGGTTCATCTCGATACTTGCCATTTATCGGGATTTGGCCTGATGGGTTTATTTCCCTATCATTCATTGGGCCTTGGCCCAATAAATTTTTGGCGGGGAGGATTCGGCCCAATATTGCTAAACTGACCCCATCATTAACATCAGAATAAAAACTAATATCATCGTTTTCTTATTTTTTAAAGTTTGGTATAAATTTAGCACCTAAAAAAAAAGATTGATGGATTAGCAAAAGATAAGTGAAAAGATCCAATAAAAACATTAGCAAATAATGCATGATTTTTAAATTTTCTTGAGGCAAAGCCATTATAGATGGAGGAAATTAAAATAGCAATGTATGTAACCACAAATTAATTTGAGAATCTTATGTAAGTAGACCACCTATTGATGATGCTTGCTTGCTTGATGCTGATTGGCTCCCACTTGGGCCACTTTTACAAATATATCAACATTTTGTTGATAACTTGACATCTTAAAGGTGCAGTCACAGTGCCTGCAATTTAGGGCATTAAAGCAAGTTGTGTTTACTAAGTCTTTAAAAATAAATAAAGGGGCAATTTGCTATAGGTCCTCCTCTAAGAGATTATATGTGTTAAAATCCATCTAATAAACTCTAATTTCCAGCAGATTTTATTATATGTAATTTGTCAAAAATACCCCTATCAATATATGGTAAAATAAATCTTCAAAATCAAATCCCCTATTTTTCTCCCTATATTATACAACAAATCCGAAAATTAGGACTGCAACTCTCTTGATATCGATTCTTCCCTGTTTTTTCAAAACCAAGATCTCCACAAATTTTGAAGCCTTCCATAAGTTTGGGTGTCTGAGCGTTTGCAATTTACAAGGTCGTTTGCAGTTTGCTGGTTAGAAATTGTTTTTTGTTCGGTAACAACTCAGGTTGTAAAAAATGCACCACCGCTACGAACGTCGCGCCACTGCCGCAACCGCCCGCTTATGTCTCTATAAAATGCAAATAGCAAACTAATAATTAAAACTTGCATTATTGAATTTAAAACAACAAACTACCTATGAATTCACCAAATACAAACAATCAATCGAACAAGAAAAAAAATCAGCATCATCTAATTACAAAAAATAAAATGAAAATATGATATGCAATATCTAAATGCAAATAATAAAAATAAAAATACATAACACAAATATCATACATATCATAAAAATGATAAAAATAACAATAAAATTATAAAAAATATTCTATCAATGCAAAATTGCAATTTGCAGTTTGCAACAAAATCTACTGTTATCGATTGCAATTTGCAGTTTGTAACAACAATTTGATTTTGCAGTTTCATTATTTTGTTTTTTGCTATCATACATATCATAAAAATGCAAAAAATAACAATAAAATTATAAAAAAAATATTCTATCAATGCAAAAATTGCAATTTGCAGTTTGCAACAAAATCTACTGTTATCGATTGCAATTTGCAGTTTGTAACAACAATTTGATTTTGCAGTTTCATTTTTTCGTTTTTTGCTATTTATTGAACCAAAATCAATTAGAAATACAAACAAACATTTAAAACTCACTACAGATAAATACAAAACGAGAAAAAAAAACTCACCTTGTGCAAGCAATGAGCGATTTATGTTTGTGTCCGCTTTAACTCTTTCACCGAAAAATCATCTAATAATGTGAAGCTTCAATTTTTTTTTTCCTTCCCTACAACATAATCCAAAAGAATTCGAATTCCAAAGAAAAAAAAATCGAACAGATGTAATCGAGAAAGGGTATAGAGAAAGAAAGAAGTTGATCGGAAAAAAAAATCGAAAAGTGTTGATCGAAAAGAAAAATAAAATCAGAAGAAAAAAGCCAGAGACACGAGATGGAGAGGAAGAGAAATATGGGAGATTATATAGGAAGAAAGATACGTAAGATTGGAGAGAGAGAATGTATGATATTTGTTTTCTTATTAAGTGAGGGTGTTTATGTCCATATACTAATTGTTTTATTTTATTTATATTATTTTTTTGTGATAAAGGACCTATGCCTATATTCATCTAGCAACTAGGATCTCTACCTATATAAGTCCAGAATAAGGGGTGTCTAGCCAATTTCCCCATAAATAAAATAGGATAAATTACAATAAGTATGGTCAAATTACAACAAAAACCCTCTTGTTTGGATAATTACAACCACCCCTCAATTATAAATCTTTTTATAAGTCCACTCTTGCGGCTTCAAATTTCGTGGAATTTTCGAGATTATATGGATTATTATCATTTTTGTACCCGTTTTATCATATTTGAACTCCACATTTTAAAGCAAGATGATCATAATATGTGTTTTTAAACTTGTATATATCAGATTGTGGTGCATCAGAAACTGTATTTTTACACAAATCGAGTACAAGCTAGAGCACATTTCACGAAATCTAGATGATTATGTTGAATTTGACACCATAAGGGTGGAGATGTAAGAAAAAAATCATAGTTGAAGGGGTAGATGTAATTATCCAAACAAGATGGTTTTTTTCATAAATTGACCATACCTCAGAGGGTGGTTGTAATTTACACAATAAAATAAAATAATTGAATCGAAATCCAGCCGAACACATTTCTATTCGAATTTTAAAAATTACGTTTTGAGTTTCCTTTGATTATCAATCGAGTCGAGCTCAAAATAGTTTCGATCAAGTCGAGCTCGAACTTGGTTCGATTGTCAGCCCTATGGTATTGGTCCGATTTGAGAAGAAACAATTCAATCAATTCGAAAAAGAAAATACCTTAATAATTACCCTATTGGTTCACATATTTAGCGAGCACACAAGCTTAGTCATACATAAATAGACAAACAAACAGAAATAAAAGATAAGATAAAAACTATATAGTTGTCAATTTTTGGTGCTGACACATATTCTAGAGGGCTACTAGTGGCTAATAAACCAAAAACTAATGGAGCAACAAACTTTCAAGAACAGTAGTTTGTTTTGGTAAGAAAAAACATTGCTCTGAAAACCCTTTTTAGTATTAAAATGATAAATTATTTAGACTTGTCCCAATTCTGGGATCCAATTTTTTTCAAAAATAAATATATGATTTTGATAGGTAAACTTTTTTTTTTCTTTCTTTCTTCTCTCTAGTGTTTCCCCACATTGAAACTGTCAATCTACACATCCACCACTGCGTTTTTTTCTTACACAGTGACTAGATCATCCAAACAGGCCCCTACACACCAATGCCAAGTGTAATCTTTAGCCCACTTAAGTACAAACTATACACGAATCGAAAAACGTTATCTCTCGATACACGAACTAATCACAAAACCATGTCGGGAAGAGATAAAAAAGATCGACAATTTTACGTCGTTGTCCAAAGCATTGTATCACCTTTATATCCTGAAAAACTAGATTATTGCGACTTTTTCGACATGGACCTGAGGAAAGAAAGGCTTGAAAAGGACGTGTTCATCTTCCCGTGACCATCTTCCCATATATTAATGTTCTAGCTCGATATTTCATGTCACTACATTAACTTTACATATCATGGAATAAGTTGTTATAAATGTGATCAATCTTTGTAAGGATATAAAGAATATGGACCCTTGAAAGTTATGGTCACCCCACCAAACAAGGAATTGTTCCTTCAGTCATTATAAGAATATCTATCAACGTAAATTATTGATCCCAACTGAGATTCTTTTTTAAAGTAAACGATGAAAAGTGTTCATCAAAGAAGTCAGTAAAAAGAAAACTTACATTGGGCAAATATAGGCTGAGAAACTGAACTTCTGCTTCACTGATGACTCATTGACACATCTGCATTTTGGTAGGGGCCTCCTTCGGAATTCTGCAGTAACAGAAAATAAATTTACCTTTTTCCTCTTCTTACACAGAATCTGACGAGCATGCAAATGTGTGTCACGTAGGTAAGAAATGAACAGATTGAGTAACATATGAGAGATCCTGCACACACCACACACACACCCGCATGGGTGCGTGTATGTGGTCCAATGGTGCAAGATGTGAAGAGAAATTTCGACGCGCCGCGAACGAGCCTTTCTCGAGCATTCTTTTCCGCTGAATACCTATTGGTCTATCACAAAGCCTACAAAAAGAAAGAAAGTAAAAAGATTTAAGATTTCCCAATAATGTGAAAACAATACTTCAAGAATTAAGATTAAGGTGTTACTTAGGTGAATCATTTGATATTTATATCTCCGATACGCCCCCTCATGCGCATGCGTGTTGTATTTTGAAACTCCGCACATGGAATTGTTTCGAACACAATTGAATGACCACTTCAACTAAAATTTTAAGTTGTTAGTGAGTATATAGTGACGTAAAATCGTGATCTTGACAGAGAGGTAGTCTAAAAAAGATCCACAATCACCCTATTCTAAACAATAGAGCCCATCATATGCACTTTGAACCATCTCCACACTAGTTTTTCACTAGTCATTTTCCTCTTTAAATTCTCTTGCATATCATGCTCTTCTTCCTACTCTCCTCTCTTCTATTCACTTTATTCACATAGAAGAAAGAGAATTCATAAAAGAAAGAAGAATCGTCTTCTTCTTCTTTCGAACTTAACTCGATTTGTTTTTCTTCTTTTTGCCGATAAGAGATGTTCATCTCACTATCTCATAGCACGTTTAAGCTAAAAGCCACAATCCTAAGACTCGTACTACTTTTCTTGCTCGGCTTCACAATCAATAAAGACAACCTTTGTTCTAACCACCCCTTTGCCAACCCTACAGTTCCACCAATAACCGTACATTCATCATCGATGGCAAAGATGATATTCGACGGACACCTCAGCCTCCACAACAACGAACACGCAGCAAAAGACTTTGGCAATAGATACAATCTAATGCCATCAGCAGTATTACACCCAAAATCAGTTTCCGATATTTCTTACATCATAAGACATGTTTTCGACTTAGGTCTAAATTCTGAGCTCACTCTTGCTGCTAGAGGCCACGGCCACTCTTTAGAAGGCCAATCACAAGCATATCAAGGTGTAGTCATCAATATGGAATCATTTAAATTACCAAGAATGAGATTTCACTTTCAAACAGGAACAAAACAACCTTATATCGAAGTATCGGCTGGAGAACTTTGGATTAACATTCTGCATGAGAGTCTTAAACATGGGTTAGCTCCGAAATCATGGACAGATTATCTTCATCTCACAGTTGGAGGCACTTTATCCAATGCTGGAATAAGCGGACAGGCGTTTAGGCATGGCCCCCAGATTGACAATGTCTACCAGTTACAAGTTGTCACAGGTTTTTGCTTCTCATTACACTACATTTTTTTTCCTAAGTTTTAAGGTTATATTATATATTTCCTTACATAAGTTACTTTGTGCAGGCAGAGGAGAAGTGATGACTTGTTCGGAAAAGCAGAACGAAGATCTTTTCCACGGTGTACTCGGTGGATTAGGACAATTTGGTATTATCACCAAGGCTAGAATTGCACTAGAGCCTGCACCAAGAATGGTCATCACTCATCACATTCATTATTTTTTCATTACATGATTAGGAAATAAGTTATATAACCATAAACAACCTGTCTGATTTCTAACAACAGGTTAAATGGGTCAGAGCACTGTACTCGGACTTTTCTACATTCACCGATGACCAAGAGCATCTCATATCTTCTGAAAACTCTTTCGATTATATAGAAGGGTTCGTCATTATAAACAGAACCGGACTATTGAATAACTGGAGGTCGTCATTCAATCCCAAAGACCCGATTCTGGCCAATCGGTTCATTTCCGAAGGTAGGGTTCTCTATTGCCTAGAAGTTGCAAAATATTTCAGCCCACAAGAATATGATCACATTGATCAGGTGAGAATTTATGAACGATCCATTTTATAGCCTCTGTAAACTCAAATAAACAAATAAATAAAATAAACTCAAAAAAACATTCACTGGAAAAATGCAGGATGTAGATAAACTGTTATCGAAACTGAATTACCTTCGATCAACTCTCTTCTTGTCGGAAGTCTCGTACATCGATTTCTTGGATAGAGTCCATGTTTCTGAAATGAAACTGAGAGAAAAAGGTCTTTGGGAGGTGCCACATCCATGGCTGAATCTTCTTGTTCCAAGAAGCAGTATTCATGAGTTTGCCCAACAAGTTTTTGGCAACATTGTTAAGGATACAAGCAATGGTCCTGTCCTAATATACCCTGTCAACAAATCAAGGTACTAAAATAAAACCCTTTTAACAAAAATCAAAATCTTTACAAACAAAGGTGACAAAACCCTTTTTTATTGTTATACGGCAGGTGGAAGAATCGAACATCTTTGGTGACACCTGAAGAGGATGTCTTCTACTTAGTTGCTTTTCTGTCATCGGCAATACCATCTTCCACCGGAAAAGATGGGTTAGAGCACATTTTGACACGAAATGACAGAATTCTTGAATTTTGTGGGAGGCCCCATTTGGGGATCAAGCAGTATTTGCCTCACTATAGTACTATTGCAGAGTGGAAAGCTCATTTTGGGAATCAGTGGGAAGTCTTCTACAGAAGGAAATTGATTTATGACCCTCTGGCAATCTTGGCTCCCGGACAAAGAATATTCCAGCGAGCACACGCCTTTGGACGACAGTGACCTCTATTCAATGAAGCATATTAAATGTACATAATTGTACGATTTTTCTGCTTCTTGTCTCAGATCTGGAGCAACATATGATATGCACTCCGATAGTCTTAGACTTCAAAATTTCACTCTCATAAAACAACCAATGCTCATTCACCTATAAAAATGTATGATCGGCGCCATAATTTAGCGTAGGTGGCAATATAATCGAAGGGATTATTTTTATTATTATTAACACTATGAAATCCGTAGCCACTCAAAGTGCACACACGAACAAATTATCAAGTAAGCAAATCAAATCAGTTACTTGATAATTGATCAAGTCAAGAGAGTTTGAGTGATCACCAATCACTATACTGATATTTGTTATCCTTATATTATAAATGGATATATATCTTCATCTGGTAACATCATCCCGGTCAGAATATTCACAAAAAAAAACGAAGTCCGAGGGTTAGGGTGAAAAACAAACTTTTTCATATTTTCGTCAATTTCGATCAAAAACTTTCCAACTTCTTCAAATTCTTTTTATCAAATTTTAGTTTCCAAAATAAATTTGCAAGTTCGGATGTTTTCGAAATTTATATTCCACCACACGATCAAAGAAAAAATTACATCTCTCGGCAATTATTTAAATAATAATAAATAAAATAAATAATTCATTCGAAACATTACTTGCAACTGCTCTTAATCCAAAATTTGCAAGAACAAAACTAATTTATCATTAATCAAGTTATCAACCAAGCACCAAGAGTACAAACTCTATCGTGTAGCCTGCACCTGAGCATGTTCCATGAGCTGGCTGACTAATTTATAAGTGCGGCCAGAAAGTGCTTTAGTGTGGTCGATAAGCTGTTCGTACCTGATAAGGGGGGCAGAGAAGTTCGTTCACAAATTGAGAAAAATCAAAATAAAGTAAAATTAAGGATTGGCAATTATAATGTGAAAATTTAATTTATCGAGAAAACTTACACATTGGTGTGATTAGGTTCCATCATAATCGTTCCCGTTTTCGTGTCAAGCTTAGCTTCAAGCTTTGAGGTCCTTATAAGATTCACTATCCATCTTTCTGCCTCCTCATATTCCAGATTAAGTTTCTCAGCAAGCACACTGTCAAGAAAGATCCCATATACTAAATTTTAGTAGTGTAATATGAAGTAAAATTTCTAAAATTGATGTCATAAAGCGTGACACTAAATTTCAGGCATATACCTCATGTCAATGCGCTGATGAATACGGCAGTAGGTCTCAAAGATGAAAAGGCGAGCATTTTCAAGGAACTCGTCTCTTAATGGTACGCCGGAAAAATTTCCTTCTTCTACTCTCTTTCCAAGAAATGGGTCATTCAAGATTACCTACATGGATAAAAAAGGGATTTAGAAGATCCATAAACAAAGGCACAAAAAATTAAACACCTCTTCAACATATTCACTTAACAAGAGTAGATCACAAAAACCTATCCCCGAGGTTTGTCTTATCTACAGAAACTATCTTTCTTAACTTATAAATTACTAATACACCCCTGATTTTTGTCTCTATTTTAAAAGATATGCATCATTTTTCATCAACCGTATCAACAACTATGAGAATCTGGAAGTCGCAAAAGTTGGATAAACGCCATGCAGATATATACAATCACCGATGCAATCTTTAAGCGTATTCCCAAATCAGACGGAAAGATAAATTACACAGAGTACATTATCCCAATATTATGAATTTAGGAGTAAATGTGAGTGAGGAACCATTTGGAGTTAGAACTTACTTCTTCGCACTCTTTCATCTTTTCATGAGCCCCATCGAAGTCATAGTTGACATATACACATGCCAAAAACTCAGTAATGGGATCTTTGCAAGAGTACTGCTCTTGCTGAATCACCTTCATAAATTCCTTAAACTGAGGCCGCCTCCTTTTGTTGACGATGAATGCAGTAGCCAGATAACGTAAAAGATGGGGAGCATTTGTTTGAATGGCATTCAGATACCTGAAAGTTATTCCACCATTAAAAATACGCTAAAAAAACTACTTGTTAATTTAAAAGAGGATATAATTGTAGTTAACCAACAAATCATCTATTATATCATCACTAGAGTAAATGAAGAAACGAGTAAAGAATAAATCAATAAGAAAGTCATACTTTTCCTGGTTAAATAAGTCAATGATCTGATTTCTTCCATTGTCGTGATTGAAGAAGATGAACAAACTCCAATGCATCAGCCATATTCTACTTTGGACTTGATTCATAGGAGAAGAGAAACTCTGTACAGCATTTTCATTATTCGTTTAATACAATTCATGTTAGGAATTAAAAAACGGTAATAGTAAACTAAATGGGAGCCCGGAGCAACCTTTGAGTCAATAATTTCCTTCAAGCGGTTAAGCTCCTCTAACGCAATGTCCCAATTTTGCATCAATATCTCTGCTGCTAGTTTTCCCCATAATGCACTCAAACTTCTTTCACTGTTGGTGGACAAAGCTCTGTACTGATACAAATAATCAGCAGCACCCGAGTAGTTTCCACATTCAAACTGGAATTTGGCATATTGGTACAATGCTTCTATCTGTTCTGAACCAATCTGGTCAATAACATCATACAATTTTAATCAGTTAAATAATTTGACATAAGAGATCTTGAGTCAAGATTTCAGCGTTCAAGAAAAAGATACCGAAATTACAAGCCTATAATCATCATAAATGGTATTCATTAAAATGTAAAAAAGGCAAAAAAATTCAACCATTTTAATTTTTTTCTGTAAATACAACTTGCAAGTAAATCACGATATAGAAGTGTGATATGTCCACCGCCCTTAATCAACTTTACATCTTGTGTAAATTAGCCTCGTGTTCAAACAATAAAAGATAAGCACGCTGATATATGCATAAATAATCGGAAATTGAAAATATTCACAATTCAAGCAAACAAACCTGATAGCGATCATTGAGCATCTGAAGATTATACTGTTTGTCAGCCCTCAATTCCTGAACTGCACTAGAATCCTGCAGAAAGGTAACCAAAGGAGCTGCTCCTTCTTCCAATGCCTTAAGCCTACCTACCACCTCGGATCTCCGCTCCACCATTTCTAAGAAAACAGAAATTCCAAGAACAACTTAGAGGATTGAAAAAAAACCCGAATCCTACCGTCTAAATTCAAACCTAAATAACTAGAGGATTGAAAAGAAAAAAATCCAAAGCTAGAAAAACAATAGAAATTAATAGATCTGCTACTCCACAATAACAAAATACCCAAAGAACTCAAATAAACATAACCAAACATATTCGAAACAATCTACAATAGAAATTTACATTAGCTCCCATCTAAAATTTGAAAATAACGTTCCAGAACTCCCCTGATTTATTCTAACTGTGCACTTAGGTGATATGTCAGCTCTCCACAACTATATAAACCATAAGCAACGACAAGAAAAACAGGCAAACAGTATGGCACCACATTAAAAACATAATAATAATTCTCGTGAAAACCAAAATTCTATACTACAGTTCATCAAGTACCTTGCGGAACGTCGTCGGATCGGTAGAGTGATTTGTGAATGTCCATTGCATAATCGACCATGTTTGTATGGTTAAGCAAGTCAATTTTCGCCTTCAAAATATCCTCCTCGGGGTACATTCCTCTCTCCTGCAAAAATTCGAGAAGTGGGAACACTAGATGACGATCCAGCTGCGGGCCTATACGCTGCGTCAAGTCGTATTTTGACGCCATTGCCTCTTTTTTCTGAAGAATTTGAGATTGGCTGCTCTCGCCGGAGCAGGGCGACGGCGGCGGACCGGCGGGCTTTAGTGGCGGAAGAACGTTGCCGCTAGTAGATTTGGGTGTTGGGGCTTCTTCAGCTATGTTTCTTTAGTTTAGTTTTATTGCATCTAAGCCACCAATGTTCAGAAAATTAGAAATAATAACATATTCAGGGGCTAATTGTAATTTTCACCCCCAATAATATACATTTGCAATTTGCACCCTATAATTTCAAATTTGACAATATTCGCCCGCAGATTATATAATATATGCTTCCTATTGTTGTAAGATATTAACCATAAAGTTAATATGTCATGAAATTACTTTTCTTTTAGTGGTCATTTTTTTCATTTTCCTACTTAATTGAATTAGTTTTCTTTTATTAAGAAAAAAATAAATAAAAGCTAATAATTTTGATTTTTCTATTTTTCGAATCCAAGTAAAATTATTTACAAAATTTCCATAAAATATATATTTTATTTACAAAATTCCAAATATTTATTTAGGTTTCACTATTTTATAATCAAAAATTCAAAATTGTAAGTCATTTTTTATTTAAAAATAAATAAAAAAATATAAGCAAGCCCAAAGTCTTCTCAAGCCCAATATTATTGGTCTAGACGATGGAAAAGCCCAATTTCTTTAGGCCCAACTACTTTAAATTATGGGCCAAGCACATAATCTTGAGTATAAATATTAAATACTAAAATATCGTAATTTTTTCAATGAAAAAAGCATTTTTTTTTAAAGGTGAAAAATGATCTTCAATTTGATTCTTGATTTTTTTTTTAAATAAATAAAGATAATATATTTACACAATTTTGAACCAATCACAAAAGATTTTCGAACTAATCAAACATCAAATAAAATACACTTATTACTTATATTTTATTTTTTTGATCTTATAAGGTATGTTAAGAATTACATAAATAAATAACGAGATGTTCTGGTCATTTATGGTCAACGGTCAAAGAAAATTTGTTGTGTCCGCAATTTTCGGAGTATTTATATAATTCTATCTTGTTATTTATTTTGATATATATATATATATATATATATATATATATATATATATATATATATATATATATATATGCAAAGCTGATATTTCTCCATTAATTAATATCATTATTCAAAACATATATACATATTTTCCATCGCCGGAAAACACAGCCACCACCGCCGCCACCTCCACGACACCCACCCACGGCGGCCCTTGACGTAATTCGGTCAATCAAATCATGGGCCGCATGCACATTTCCACCTTCTCCATGCAAATTCTCCTTTTCGCCTCCGTTTTCGCGGTCATAAATGCTAGCGACGATCATCGTATGGAAGTCGGTAAGACATCCAATTTAATTAATTAATCCCTCTAAAAAAATTGCCAAAAATTCAATTTATCGATCATCTTAATTATCAATATGCATATATATGCAGAGGACGAACATCCGTTTACGTATGTGGGAGAAAGCGAAAAAGGACCGAAAAAATGGGGGCAACTAAACCCAGAATGGCAAATATGTGAAAACGGAAAACGACAGTCTCCGATTAATCTTGTGCACGCGAAATCTTCACCTTCGCCGAGCTTGGGGAAGTTGAAGAAAACATACAAACCAGCCCATGCTGTAATAAAAAACAGGGGACATGATATCATGGTATTATAATTTTTTATATATTTAAAATAAATAAATAAAATATATATAAAACAAAAAAAAAATTGTTGAATATAGCTAAATTACTAAAGATATATTTTTAAAAAAATTATATTATGATCAGGTTGCATGGAGAGGAGATGCAGGGGGTGTCGTAATAAACGGGACCGAGTACAAATTAGTACAATGCCATTGGCATACTCCGTCGGAGCATCGTGTTAACGGCCGAAGGTTGTAATATTAATTAATTAATTAATTAATTAATTAATTATTGTTTATGAATGATGTGTAATAAAATTATTAGTGTTGTTTTTTTGCAGCTTGAATATGGAGTTTCATATGGTTCATAACAACTCACAGGGGCATATTGCTGTCGTAGGCATCTTGTATACATTGGGTCGCCCCGACACGTTTCTCGAGAAGGTCAGTTTGTCTCGTATATCGATCACCTAATAAATTATATATATTTTCTTATTACTAACAATATAATTGATTAAAATTGTATTCGATCAGTTTCTAGAACATATTACATCATTGGTTGGAGAGGAAGGAATCGATCTAGGTATCGTTAGCCCCCGGGATATCAAATTCGGGAGCAGAAAGTATTTCCGATACATGGGTTCTCTCACCGTTCCACCCTGCACCGAGGGTGTTATTTGGACTATCATCGACAAGGTGACAACGACACGATTTTCTTTCTTTTTTTTTATTTATTTGTAATTTATATAAATTATTTTATTTTTTTTGCAAATGTTCGATTTTTTTATTTTTTATTTTGTAGGTGAGGACGGTGTCGAGGGAGCAAATTAGAGCATTGAGGAATGCTGTTCATGATGTAAGTGACGACGGCATAAAATTCTTGAATCGCTTACGTACTTAAACGATTTACATTTTTTTCGGGTACGATGAAAATATACGAGAGTCGATATTTATTTACTGAAGCTAGTTATTATATATTGTTGCAGGGTTTTGAGGAGAATGCAAGGCCACCTCAGCCATGGGGTGGAAGAAACATATACCTATATGGCCCGGCCCGAATTAAGTGAATATATATGGTGAAGAATTGGAGATGAATTAAGTGAATGATATATGTGTGTGTGTATATATAATTATATTAATTATATATATGTAAAATAATTTGTATAATATATATATAAACTAAATATATATACCAATTGGCAACTAATTTCCAGCACAAAAGCTGATGTACTATGGTGATTGCCATAGAATACAAAGACATGCAAATCAATGTGTATATATTTCTTTTAGTTTAATATTTTTTTAATTGCAATTACACTAAGAATTAAATAAATTAATAACCCCGCTTAAATAATATTTACTTTTGTTACCGACTTGGTAAAAACGAACTAAATTATTAGTTCGTTAATTTAATATTTTACTGAATTAATAGATTTTTGCTACTATCTAACTACAATATTAATTTATAGATGTTTAATTTTATATATGTTTAAAAGGCACAAAACACAATTAGGCCACTTGCACCATGAGATTATTATGGGCTATTATTAAGGACTTATCTGCATATTATCTACAATAAATGCTTCAGTGGGACAGCTTAATTATTTGTCCTAAAATGCTTAAAATCAAATTAAAACCCATAAAAGTAGAATCAAAATATTTACCAGAATTAAGTTTGTATTTCTTTTCTTTCAAAATCGATCTATGCTTTTGAAATTGATTATCAATAACAATATGGTAAATTACAAACACCCACTGAGGTATGGTCAATTTACAAAAAAACTCCCTCTTATTTGGATAATTATATGGTGTCAAATTCAACATAATTATATAGATTTCGTGGAATGTGCTATAGTTTGTACTCGTTTTGGTAAAAATACAGTTTCTGATGCACCACAATCTTATATATACAAGCCAAAAAACACATATTATGATCATCTTGCTTCAAAATGTAGAGTTATCGAATGGGATAAAATGAGTACAAAAGTGATAATATTCCATATAATCTCGAAAATTCCGCTAAATTTGAGGGGTTGAGGAGTGGTTGTAATTATCCAAACAATAGAGGTTTTTTCGTAATTTGACCATACCTCAGAGGTGGTTGTAATTTACCCATAATAATAATAATATTACCCCTAATAATAATAATAATGATGATGATAAACTAATTTAAGTAAACTAATTAATAATATAATTCTAATTTTATACCCATATATTTCATCTGTCTCCAAACATTTCAAAATATTAATATTTAAAAAAAATTCAAAATTAAAATACTCTTAATCTTATCTTAAATTAAAAAAAAGTACAAATACAAAATCATAATTATTTTGTTGGGTATTTCCAATTGTACCCTGTCCAGAAAGTATTGTACAATTACTTCTGGAACGGAGGAAAAAGCTCAGCAGAAGAGATACTGTAAGAAAGGCTCACTGTAGCAAGGGGCGCACGTTAACCTAACCCCTTCGCACGGCTCAAGTTAGCGAAGACCAATGCACAACTCCACCTATGTCCCCGCTCCATCTCTTCTTCCCCTTATCTCTCCCCCACCCGTCACACTTCTCTCTCTCTCTAGGGTTAGGGCTCATTCCGCATCTTCTCCACCGCCTCTTTTCCGCCCACCCTACCGTAAAAACTTCTCCTTTTAAAAATTCGTCGCCCCCAAATGCCCGTCGCTGAATTCTGGTTCCATCGATGTGCTATCAGTAACAGAGCTTATGGACTCCAAGCGGAAGTACTCTTACGCGAATCTTTTCAATCTTGAGGTACGGGAGAATCTGTCTGTTCTTTGCAATTGATGTGTGCGGGGGTTTCTTTTGCTTGCTGCGATCTTGTTTCATGTGGAGTTGGGGAATTTTGTGTAGAAAATTAGGGTTTTATTGATTTTGAAGTGTTGCTTTGGCGTGGGATAGTGTTAATTAGGGCATAGGCATTTTAGATACATTGGTTTATCTTTTGATGAATTGAGTTTATTATGCCTGGTATTGATTTTTGGGTTTTTTTGTTAGCCTTTGATGAACTTTCAACTGCCGAAACAAGATGAAGATTTTGATTATTATGCAAATAGTAGTCAGGATGAGAGCAGAGGTAGCCAAGGTAGGCAACTTGGTTTACTAGAAATTTTATGTTTGCCTGTTGTTGTTGAATTTGGACATGTATTCGTATAATCACTGTAGGAGTATACATAATACATGCATGGGCTACCGTTATGTACTTCAGCTGTAAAAGTTACTGAATATATTCTCGACTTATTTTTGTTGCAGGGGATCATATGAATGGAATAATGGCAGAGAGGGGGTTTAAGAAGAAGAGACGAGGTGCTTACAGTAGCGAAGAAGAAGAAACTGGTAGTTATAGTCCATATATTTCGGAGGAAAGATATCGAGCAATGCTGGGAGATCATATTCAGAAGTATAAGAGGAGGCAGAATTACACTTCTCAAAGTCCTGCTCCGACAAGAACTGGGACAACGACGATGAAAAACAGTGTAGTTCTGAAAGATCACAAACTAACGAATGATAACAGAGGATTGCTGCACAAGTTTGAATCCACGTCAGATTATCCCAACAATAGTAATTCCCAGAAATTTGGAGGTTATCCGGAACCAGATCTTGGGTTGCAATATGGTGCTTCCAGGTTTGCGTCTCTCCACTGTTTTCATCATTTAGAGGCAATGTTATTATTATTGATTAAATAAATTTATATCATATGCATGAAGTATTTTGCCGTTTTAACTTAGTGCACTTCAGAGCTTTAGAATTTTAAGTTTATTACTGGTTTTAATTTTTGCCAACTATATAATGCTAGTTATGATTGTTCATAGTGCACTTGCTTCTTTTCAAATGCCTGACGATGTTAGCTTTGTAGTGGAGTATCGTCTTAATCACTACAAACTAGGTGGAATTGTTGTTATTAGAATAAGCAAAAGGTCACCCTTTAAATAGTTGTGTAATTTAAGTATTGTAGAAATATGTCAGAAGTTATGTCGCATGTTTTTGTCAAGATATATGGAAAAGCAAAGAAGCTCCCCCTTATATTTAGGCTGACAAATAACAAGAAAATAGTTTGTCTAAAGGACACACACTCAAGCACCACGTTAAGAGAGGCTCCGATACCACTAGGCCAAGTCTTAGTTGGTATTATTTAGCATAGAGTAGATGGGCTGTTTGTTCATGATGCAAGTTGTATCTATAATACTGATTTTTTGGTGCATTGGTCAAAATTTTCAGACCAAATCTTGAACCTGCATATCTGGATATTGGGGATGGCATCACTTATAGGATTCCTCTTCCATACGAAAAGCTCTCATCATCCCTCAATTTGCCAAGTATGTCTGATATCCGGGTGGAGGAATTTTACCTAAAGGGTACCCTTGATTTGGGGTCATTAGCTGCGATGATGGCTTCTGATAACTGGTTTCAGCAGAGAATTAGTTCAGGGATGGGTGACTCCAAGCCCCAGTATGAATCACTTCAGGATAAACTGAAAGACCAGCAGATCAATAACTCTGCTGAAAACTTTTGCCTTCAAATAAGTGAAGCTGCACTGCAATCCAATGGCATCCCAGAAGGGGCAGCTGGAGGGATTAGGCGATCCATTTTGTCGGACGGTGGTATTTTGCAGGTTTTTTATGTGAAAGTTTTGGAGAAAGGGGATACCTACGAGGTCAGAAATAATTCATTCTATACTAATACCTATGTATAGTTGATCTGATTGTTAATCATGTGGGTTTAATATGTGGTGTTACAGATTATTGAGCGCAGTTTACCCAAAAAGCCAAAGGTGAAGAAAGACCCTTCTGTTATTGAGAGGGAAGAAATGGAAAAGATAAGTAAACATTGGGTTAATATAGCAAGGAAAGATATTCCGAAACAACACAGAATTTTCATCAATTTCCACAAAAAGCAATTAACCGACGCAAAAAGGATCTCCGATACCTGTCAAAGAGAGGTTTGTGCTGTTGTGATGAATCCACACTTTTCTTGTGCTCCAGTTTTACACCATGAAAAATGCTCTAACCTTGTTTATTTTTCAGGTAAAAATGAAGGTTAGCAGATCCCTTAAATTGATGAGGGGTGCTGCATTTCGGACAAGGAAACTAGCTAGAGACATGCTAGTATTTTGGAAGAGAGTTGACAAGGAGATGGTACATATTTTATTGTTTTCTTTACTGTATTCAGGTTAAGAAAACGTTGATCATCAACTCTTTTAAAAGACTTCGTTAGACAAACATTATTACTGAGATGAAAATATTCCTCAAATTTGGATTTTTCTTTATGATTGTAGTAAACATTTGTTGAGTGGTGGCATTTGATTCCATATGGTTTCTACTTTGTCGAACATTTTACCTACATAATTCTTATATGTGAAGGCGGAAGTGAGGAAAAGAGAGGAAAAAGAAGCTGCAGAAGCTCTAAAACGAGAACAGGAACTTCGTGAAGCAAAGAGGCAACAACAAAGGCTCAACTTTCTGCTGTCACAGACAGAGCTTTATAGTCATTTCATGCAGAATAAGACCTCACAGCCCTCTGAATTGGGTGAAGAAAAATCTGGTGACCTAGAAATGGCTTCAGAAGCTCAGCAGGAGGAAGAGGACCCCGAAGATGCTGAACTGAGAAGGGAAGCTCTGAGAGCTGCCCATGATGCAGTTTCGAAGCAAAAAATGATTACAAATGCATTTGATAATGACTGCTTAAAGTTTCGGTTAGCTGCAGACGCTGAGGCCCCTCTTCAAGATGAGTCTAGCAACATTGATTTGCTTCATCCGTGCGTACCCCCTTCTCTCTACAATATCTCCACCTCCCAAATTTTAGTTGTATAAATAGCTATACTCTAACCCATTGTATATGATGCTCTCAGATCAACCATGCCCGTGGCATCGACAGTGCAAACACCCGAGTTGTTCAAGGGTTCCCTGAAAGAATATCAGTTAAAAGGCCTACAGTGGCTTGTTAATTGTTATGAGCAGGTAACAAAATTTTCTGAGTGTCTACCCCATTTTTAGAAGACTGGTTAGATGACTTTTTAACGCACGTAACTTTTTAGGGCTTAAATGGTATTCTTGCTGATGAGATGGGACTTGGAAAGACAATTCAAGCCATGGCATTCTTGGCTCATTTGGCCGAGGTAATTAATTGATTAATTAATCAGTGGTTTGAATTTTGGAACTATTAGCCCTTCTTTTACTTTACTGTTTGTACTTTACAGGAGAAGAATATATGGGGGCCTTTTTTGGTTGTTGCTCCTGCTTCTGTCTTGAATAACTGGGCTGATGAAATCAGTCGTTTCTGCCCTGACTTGAAGACTCTTCCATATTGGGGTGGTCTTCAGGAGCGTACGATACTTAGGAAGAACATTAATCCTAAGCGTCTCTATCGAAGGTGATTTATCGTTTCTATCATCCTTAAACTTTATTTATCTGCTAATCAGTGTGATGAATCGGCCGATTCTTGTATGACTTTTCCAATTTTACATGTCACAGAAACTGGTTCATTTTATTTCAATAGTAAGGTGTAACTGACTAACTGGTATTAGTAACCGTGTGTAGCATGACATTTTGTATGTTAATAAGAAATATGTTGATACTCACAGCTACATCAAATGATACTGTCTGAAGTGATGTCCAGTTAAAAATATTGACTTCTTAACAGTGGTCTAGTGTATCATTCAAGCATACCAATTCCTCCTTTTTTGCTTCTACTGACAATACTCGAATTAACATGTCAGGGAGGCTGGATTTCACATTCTCATTACCAGTTACCAGCTGCTAGTGTCTGATGAGAAGTACTTTCGTCGTGTAAAATGGCAATACATGGTGTTGGATGAAGCTCAGGCAATTAAAAGTTCTAACAGGTTTGGCCACTCATATTTTTTTAGTTTTTTTTCCATGTAAAACACTACAAATCACGAGTTTATCTAGAAAGTGAATCGTACCGAGTATCTTTTTCTGGTGTTAACGTGTGACAAAATTACTTGTTGTATATGAGTATATGTATTGATCTAAATGTACCTCTAATACCAATGTTGGATGTTGAGATGGCAGTATAAGATGGAAGACACTGCTCAGTTTCAATTGTCGGAACCGCTTGCTTCTGACTGGTACTCCAATTCAAAATAACATGGCTGAACTGTGGGCGCTCCTACATTTCATTATGCCAACTTTATTTGATAGTCATGAACAATTCAATGAGTGGTTTTCAAAAGGGTATGTCTCTTCCCTAGGTTCTAACTCTCTCCAAGCTTCAAACGTTATTTTCCTCACAATTCTTCTTGGCTATAACAGAATCGAGAGTCATGCAGAGCACGGTGGGACGTTAAACGAGCACCAGCTTAATCGATTGGTGAGAACTGTCATTAGTTTACTTTCTATAGCCTTTGAGTGCATGTTGTGAGTCTGCAATCAGTTGTGTTACACGTAGTTAGGTGGTATTAGATCCTGATTTTCTTTTGCTTCTGACTCTCTCTTTCTCCAACTTCTGAAAACAGCATGCAATTCTGAAACCTTTTATGCTGCGGCGGGTTAAGAAAGATGTGGTCTCTGAGCTGACAGGAAAAACCGAGGTTATGGTGCACTGTAAACTAAGTTCTCGGCAGCATGCTTTCTATCAAGCTATAAAGAACAAGATATCCCTTTCTGAGTTGTTTGATGGAAATCGTGGACATCTTAATGAGAAAAAAATTCTGAATCTGATGAACATCGTCATTCAGCTGAGGAAGGTGAGCTGTCGATTGAATTCTATATTACTTTGGAAGTTCTGTTACCATTATTTTAGCTTTAAATTAACAATATAACTAATGTGTTTTTATTCTGCACTTTAGGTGTGCAATCATCCAGAATTATTTGAGAGAAATGAGGGAAGCTCATATTTCCATTTCGGGGAGATTCAAAATTCTCTTCTCCCTGCTCCATTTGGTGAACTAGAAGAGGTTTTCTGTTCTGGCAGTAGAAATCCTATCGTGTATGAGGTAATTTGAAGAGATGCTCAGCCTTTAGTTTTTACTATATTCTCCTGCCCGTGTAACATTTTATTCTTGCACCGGACAGCATTTTAAGTGTAATGTGTACATGGGCAAAAATTTGCTGTTATGATTTGTGTAACTCTGCCGGTTTTTTCTTTAGTTTCTTTTTATTGTTGATGAATATAGTATCATGTACTATATGTCGGTGCTGAACATTTTTTGTTTTCAAACTCAACTAGATACCCAAACTGGTCTACCAAGAAGTTGTTGACGGTCCCAACATTCAAATTTCAGAAGCTGGTCAAAGGTTAAGTCGAGAGTCATTCGAGAAGCATTTTAACATATTCTCTCCAGAAAATATATTTCATTCCACACTCCAACAAAGTGGAACATTTGGATTCGCCCGCTTTGTCGATTTATCACCAGCCGAGGTATCGTTCGTGGCAACTAGTTCATTCATGGAGAGATTATTGTTCTCGGTTATGAGATCGGAGGAAATGTTCGACCTTTTGACGGAGAGCAGTGATGACGACATCGAATGTGCTCGTATTGGAAAGGAAAAAGTACGAGCAGTAACACGAATGTTGCTATTACCAAGTAAATCAGAGACCGATTTACTTAGAAGAAAGCTTGCAACAGGTCCTTCGGATGCTCCATTCGAGGCTCTAATCGTACCTCATCAAGATAGGCTTCTATGCGATGTCAAGCTTGTGCATTCAGTGTACTCTTTCATTCCAAGAACTAGAGCACCTCCAGTATGTGTTATATGTTTATTTCACATGATTTTTCTTTTGCTGTTAATGACTTTTATGGGGTTTATTGCAATTAGTGACCCTGTGTTATATCGAATTGCTAAAATAAATCCCTACGATTCAATTTTTTTTAGCACACCACCCCCTAAACAGGGGTACTAATTGCTAAAAAAAATTAAATCGTTGGGGGTTTTTGCCAATAAAATAACTGGGGTACTAAATGCAATGAACTCGACTTTTATGTGTACTAAAGTCTTGTTTGGGGATTCTGTATTGGGCTATCAGATAAATGCGCATTGCTCAGATAGAAATTTTGCGTACAAGATGAATGAAGAGTGGCATAACCCTTGGCTTAAGAGGATGTTGATTGGATTTGCACGTACATCTGATTGTAACGGCCCCAATAAGCCCATTCGCCCTCACAAATTAATACAAGAAATCGACGCTGAATTACCTGTTTCAAAACCTGCTCTTCAACTTACCTATGAGATATTCGGATCTTGTCCACCTATGCAACCGTTTGACCCTGCAAAGATGCTCACGGTCTGTTCTGCTTCTCTGTAACCCTCTGCTTTTTAATGGTTCCATTATAGTGCATCTTTGTGAATTTTTTTTTTCGGTTTTTTTTCCTCCAGGATTCTGGGAAGCTTCAAACCCTTGATATACTGCTAAAACGTCTACGAGCAGGAAATCACCGTGTTCTTCTTTTTGCTCAGATGACAAAAATGCTTAATATCATTGAGGTAAGTTTTTTCTAGTCACGGTGGCAAATTTCAAAGCCAACCCCTTCAATTTAATTCATCCACTTAAAATGCAACCTTATCATTTGCTTTCCAGGATTATATGAATTATAGGAAATACCGATACTTGAGGCTTGACGGGTCATCCACGATAATGGACCGTCGAGACATGGTGAAAGATTTCCAGCACAGGTACGCGATTGGTTAATTTTTTGCCGATTTTTATTTCTTTCAATATGGAATCTTTCTGAGTGTCGAATTATGCTCAGGAGCGATATTTTTGTGTTCTTGCTGAGCACAAGAGCTGGTGGGCTTGGAATCAACTTGACAGCTGCAGACACTGTCATATTTTACGAAAGTGATTGGAATCCAACTTTGGATTTACAGGCCATGGATAGAGCTCATCGTCTCGGTCAAACTAAGGATGTCAGTTTTTTTTTTAATAAATTTAAATTCCAAGTGGCTTTGGGTTTTGATCTTTATAATGCATGCACTAATATGTTTCTTTTCATCACAACAGGTAACTGTGTACCGCCTAATATGTAGAGAGACGGTTGAGGAAAAGATTCTGCAGAGAGCCAATCAGAAGAACACAGTTCAGCAGCTTGTAATGACAGGTGGCCATGTTCAGGGTGATCTTTTGGCTCCTGAAGATGTTGTATCATTATTAATCGACGATGCTCAATTGGACCAGAAACTCAAACAAGTTTCGCAACAGGTCTTTATTTCATGTTCTAATTCACATCATTAATAAATACCAAATGGTTTTATTCTTGAAAAAAACGCAATCAAAGATCTTGACGTTATTTTATCTGCTAAACAGGCTAAAGATAGACAGAAGAAGAAAGGTGGCGCCAAAGGCATACGTATTGACTCAGAAGGCGGTGCTTCTTTGGAGGATCTTGCAAACATCGAATTGCAGGATAATAATGAATCTGAGCTGCCCGATCCCGACAAATCAAAGTTCAGCAGCAAAAAGGTGATAAATCTCTGTCCGCCTATGAATTTTCTGATTCGACTAAACATCTTTGTTAGCGATTTCGGAAAACTTCCATTTTATTCGAAAGTGAAAAATAATTCCAATTCCGTTCCAAAGAAAATCGTAAAATTCGGAATCTCAGAAAATTGGAATGAAAAAACTTGTTCCGAAATCGAAAAATTTCAGATCAAAATTGCCGGGATTCGGGATTTCCAATGTCTTCTTCACCTATAATGTCAAATGCATAACAATATTGATATTATAAGTGTAATTTTCGGCAAAAATTAAAATTTTCGGAAAATAAATCGGATCGGAATTCGGAATCTAATAAGTATTCCAATTTCATTCAAAAAAAAAAAAACGGGCACAAGAAATTGGAACTTCTGGAATTCAGTATGAAAATTATTGTTCCAAAATCGGAAATATTCAGATCAGAATCGAGGAATTTGTGCTCTCGTAACTTTAGGATTAAATGAAATCATTTTTTTTCGATTTTCGTTTATTGACCTCTATTCTTATGTGTAACTATTGCCACAGAGGAAAGCTGCTACAGAAAAGTCAACGCAGTCAAAACCGAGGCCACAAAAGGGTTCTAAACAGTTGTCTCCAAAACCGACAACAACAATGGACTACGAAATCGACGAGCCCCCACAGAACACCGACACACAAAGACCAAAGAGGTTGAAAAGACCGACAAAGAGTGTAAACGAGAATATAGAACCGGCATTCACAGCTGCTACTACTGCTAATGTATTTCATCAGAGCTCTGAAAATTTAGCTGCTGAATAAAAACAGCTGGATTGGATTGAAAAAGCTTTGGAAAAGAGTAGCTGCTCAAAAAGACTGTACTATATATGCTAATGTATTGGACAGTGGGCTTAACTTGTAGTACCTTGGAACTGAGGTTTATACTGTGCTGTGCCATAATGGGTGAAAAAAAAAATAGAGGGGAATTTTGTATAGTAGTGTTGTACAGATTTATTTTTTTAGGATTTTACTATTGCCAGTTTTTTTTTCTGGTTTTACTCTTATGTAAGAGAAAAATAGTTGGAATGTATAGCTGGATAATTATTAATTATACTTATTTCCCCATTATCTTTAACCCAATTATCAATTTTAAGAATGTGAAATGTTTAATTTGATATTTAATTTTTTAACGAAAAACTAATTTTGCACAATTGAATATTTAATTAATATGTTTTAATTGTAAATTATAACAAATGATATTCATATATTTGTTTTAATTACAGTTTTGGTCCTCCAAGGTTGAACGCATTTCACCTTTGATCCCCTATTGTCAAATGGAAAGGGAAAACTATTTTCTGAAAATAAAAAATAGAAAGAAAAAATACAGCGGTGCACAGGACTTAATGTAGGTTGCGTCACACACGATCAACGGCGTCAAAAACTTTTCAAATTAGGGCTTTTAAGCTCCAAAACCCCTCCAATTTTTGTTTACTCACACTGCGTATACTGTAAGCGTTACACTGATATTTTCTCTGCACTCTGTTAATCAGAGTGCGTGTACTGCGTGTTTCTTCGTTTTTATCGCAATGGCGAACGATGCGGATATGAGTGGTTGGACCGATCTTCTGCATTCCTCTTCGAAGCTTATCGAACAAGCTGCTCCTTCAGCTCAGTTTCCGCCGCTTCAGGTTTCCGTTCGCCATTCGCCTGAATTCTCTGTCCGATAATATGCTTTGTTTTCGGTTTCATAATTTGGTTAATTTGAATTGTATTTGGCGTTGTTATGGTGGAAACAGAGGAATTTGGATCAGTTGGAGGCTCTGTCGAAGAAGCTCAAGGCAAAAACCCTGCGAGCCGAAGCTCCTTCCCAATCTATTGCGGCGACTAGGTAGTTATCTTTCTTCTTCTCCTGAATCTTATTTACATGTGTCATGTGTGTTTATATTGCGTTGCTCGATTTTGTATTATTCCTGGTTTTCCAGTTGAAATATCTTGTTGTTACTTTATGTTCTGTACATTTCATGTTTTAGCTTTGAAAATTGATAAAGAAGAGCAGAGTCGATGAAATTAGGAAGTTCCAGGCATTATCATTCAATATCAGCTTTGACACCTTTTTCTTTTAATGTCGCTCAGTTCTAGGAAGGAAAAATTTACATATGCAGTTAAATGCATCTCTCGGATATAGTTCATAGACACATAGTACTTACTATGTGTTGTTGGGGGTGGGGTGGGGGGGTTACGCCGTATAGATGGCGTTGTACCATCAAACGGGTTGCTGATGATACTGTTTGATAGTTTTTTGTTTTACATTTATTTTTTAATAATATCTGAAATAAAGTGTTCTTCAATCGGCAGGCTATTAGCTCGAGAGGGGCTAAATGCAGAGCAGCTTGCTCGTGATCTCAAGTCATTTGAGCTAAAGGTAAAAATAAATTTTCATTTCTAATCACTTTTTCCAGAATGTTATGAATGAGTGAAAATTTTCATTCTGGCAGTTGATCACTAAACTACTCAAACTTCCAAAAATTCGTTGTGTTTGAATATGTCATTTATTATTTGATCTACTAATTTGATGTCCTTTTCTAAATTTATCTAAGATGTTTAAACTAACATAACTGGCTCTTTTTTTCTCTTTTATTTGTTTGTGTTTGGTCGTACTTCCTCTCAAAGACAACATTCGAAGATGTCTTTCCAGCGGAGGCGACGACAGTCGAAGAGTATCTTCAGCAGGTATTCCTCCTTTTAAAAGATTAGGCATAGTTTATACCTTACATGATAAAATAATGAAAGAAGTAAGGTTTTTCGCTGAATTTTATTTTCAATGTGTATGCCATTGCTGCAACCAGGTCCATGAAATGACAATGCTCTCAGCTGTTCAGGAAGCTCAGAAGGATAATCTTAGAAGTTTCAATGATTATATGATGTCAGTTCTGGAGGTGAGTATCTTTATTCTTTATCATGGTTATAATTCTCAGCTGTATCTCATGTTGGTAATATGTTATTCCGCCCTCTATTGTTTTCTAATCTCATTTCCATGGCAAACTTTTCTTCACAGGAGGACTGGCAGAAGGAAAAGAGGGACTTTCTTCAGAGCTTGAGCCGAATTTCGACCCTACCCAGAACTGATATTCGTGATTCTAATAGTGGGGTTAGTCGGCAGGGTCAAATAGTGCCTATGACTTCCAGAAGTGGGGTTTCATCTGCTCCATCTAGTTTGGAGCCTGCACTGTTGGCTAATAAACCTGTGATTGAAAAAAAGGCTGCCGCATATGCTGAAGTTGTGAAGAGTCTTAATGCCGCAAGAAAGAATGGCTCACCCTTCAAAGTAAGAACAACGTTGTAGTTTTACTGTACACAAATTTCTGTCAGGTCAATTTATCATTCAACAAAATATACGTGGGCTTGGTTTATCCGGATTTCTGAATTACTGAATCTGTTTTGTATGAGTTATTTGTTCAAAATGAACAGAGGAAATGGATTCCATAATTTCATGTAGTTGCTTGAACTTTGTGTAAAGTTAACTCATACCTAGCTAATTCTCTTTCTTCCAGCCTGCTGCAGCTTTCAGAAATGCGTACGAAAGTCTGAAACTCGACTCATCTGGTGCAAAATCTGTTAGCATGCTGAAAATATGGCACCTAATTATGGTACGATGCAATCATTTCTTCTATATAACCCTTACTTTCTCAGATGTTTTTTCTCATGGTTGAAAACAAGGTCATATCAGAAACTTGACACTTTTATGGTGATGCATAATGTTATTGACAGACATTAATGGGTGAGGATCCAACTGTAAAACGGAGTAGCTCCAGAAGAATGTCTTTAGTAATGGGGGCTCGGCGCCATCTGGAATGGGGACACGAAAAGTATGTGATGGATATGATTCATAGTCATCCTGCGCAGGTAAATTCATGTTATATTCTTGTTGATACTACCTTTTTGTCATCTTCATGGCGTTTGTTATACATAAGTATACATCTTTAAGGATTTTTCAATCACTGAATCTGATTGCATTGCTTGAATGTACTTTCTTTCAGTATCGGCCTCTTAATCCCTGCTTTGTTGTGAATGTAGTCCATATTATAGCCTGAAGTATATACCACAATTATTTAATGTTTAATACGGTTCATGTTCATCTGCTAATGTGTTCGTAGGCTGCTCTTGGTGGCGCTGTTGGAAATTTGCAAAAGATTCGCGCCTTCCTTCGGGTTTGTCTGACCTTACTGCATTGCAGCCAAATATATTCAAGCTCAAGTGTGTAAAACATCTTATACTCTAATTTTTCAAGGTTTGCTATAACTTTTCCTTTTGCAGATGCGTTTAAGGGACTATGGAGTTCTTGATTTTGATGTAACCGATGTCCGGCGACAACCTCCTGTAGACACCACTTGGCAGCAGGTTTGACACTATTCTTGTAATTGTTGGTCGACTGATAAATTTGGCACATGCCTCTGCTATGGCTGAGATATTTTGGTATCCTTGGTTCCTCAGTTATCAGATTAATCGTCATACTGAGTCCCGATCTCTTGTCCATATTTCAATTATATTAAACTCAATTTTTTTTATTTCATATCTGAAATGCTTCAGAGTCTTCTATGTAATGTCAAATGGTGTATGACTCTCTAGACATTCCATGTCATATTCTTAGTGGTATGCATTAGTTGAATAACAACAGAGACATAAGTAAGTAAAAAGAATGATTATCGCGACCTCTAGGTTTAATTGTTTTCGATTTGTGTGAAAACAATAGCTGGTCTATAATGCATCCCCCTTGAAGGGCTTTGCAAAATAATCCCGTCATTTTGACACTGCAATATTAGAGAAAAAAAAATTACTTTTTGCTAGGTTGTGCAGTCCAAACTAATTTTTCTCCTCTCATACTATTTTCTGTCCTCTGCTTAATAACAGATATACTTCTGCCTGAGAACTGGCTATTATGACGATGCTCTAGGAGTTGCCCGAACATCTCGCCTGTCGCAGCAATTCACTCCTCTGGTATGAATGGCATAAATGCCCCTTCCTAATAATTTTTATTTCGCTAGTCCATAAGCGTATGAGCTTCTTATCTTGCTAGCTTGCCGAATGGATTGCTACTGGAGGTATGGTATCAGCAGAGACTGCAGCTGCTGCTTCAGAAGAATGTGAGAAAATCCTACGGATGGTTGACCGGGTAGGCCGGCCTTCATATGACAAGAAAAAGTTACTCCTTCATGCCATCATATCTGGTTCCAGGAAGCTGGTAGATCGGTTACTTCGAGAATTACCTACCATCTTCAATACAATTGAGGATTTCTTATGGTTCATGTTGTCTGCTGTACGAGACAGCTCTGGTGGCTCCTCTCCTTCAGTTGTCCTGAATGGTGGAACATCACCAGTGTATAGTTTGGAAGATTTGCAGGCATATCTAAATAAGTTCGAACCATCATATTATACAAAGAACGGAAAGGACCCTTTGGTGTATCCGTATGTTTTACTTTTGAGCATCCAGTTGCTTCCGGCTGTTGTCCATTTGTCCAAAGATATGGGAGATGATGGATATAGTATTGATTCCGTGCATATATCAATCGTACTAGCCGACTATGGTGTCCTTTCAGAAGGTTCTGTGTCTGGACAAAAACTGGGAGTGATGGATGTTTTTGCTGAGACATCTAGCATTATAAGGCAGTATGGAGCAGCCTATTTGCGCCACGGTGACTTGTTAATGGCACTAGAGTATTATGCTCAAGCAGCTGCCGCTTTGGGCGGTGGTCAATTATCATGGATTGGAACAGGTAACACAGATCAGCAAAGACAGAGGACCTTGATGCTAAAGCAACTTCTCACAGAGATTCTATTATGTGACGGTGGTATATATCTTTTGCTTGGCTCAAGAGGTATTGGAGAAGAGGGTCAGTTGGGAAGATTTTTAACTGATGGCAAGACAAGACAGCAATTTCTGATTGAAGCTGCTCGACAGTGTCAGGATGCTGGTTTATATGATAAAGTAATCCCTCTTTACGCTTTTTATACTTCCGCAAATGTGAAATTGCATGCTCATTATCTAATTTTCGACTTTTCATTGATTGTGCCAAAATTGTTGTTATACACATATATTCGCCAAATGGTCTGGATAATGTGCTGTCCATATCTGTCCACGAACCCCTCTCTCTCGCATGGATTGTAGAATGTTTAATTCATATCTTCCAATGTGCAATTATTAATCTGATTTTCAGCATTACAGAGAGTATTTATTATATTAGCAGTTATATAGGTGTTGATTAACCCGCTATCTGCATGGGACCATGAACAAGCTTTATAACTATTTTTTTGTGTTGTTTGTTTCCCTGAATTTCATGTTATTGATGTCAACTTTGTTATTGCCAACTGTTTGTTCTTTTTGCAAAATATTTTCGTTTTCAGTTTTTTGTGTTTTTAAATTTGTAATTGATGTTCACCGATCTTTTGATTGATTTGAATTTTTTTCAAATTCAGTCTATAGAAATTGAGAAAAGAATTGGGGCATTTTCGGCTGCATTGGATACGATAAACAAGTGTCTATCCGAAGCAATATGTGCCCTATCACGTGGTAGACTGGATGGCGAAAGCACGATTACTGGGCATATACACTCTGGGAATGAGATCTTAGAGACATTCAAATACTACCCAGATATCAGGTTTTTTATTTCGAGCTTTGTTCATGTTTCACATAAATTTTCTTCTACACTTGGCAGTTTTACCATACATCAGTGAAAATATTGACCTCACTGCCTCGTTTTCAAACTTTGCTGGTTTGGCAGCAAACTTATATGTCACATGTTAGTAGAGTTATCTCCGATATAGTAGTTTGCACTTCAATTAATACTTCAAACTTCGTGTTGCTTAAGTTGATATTTGAATGACGTCTGTTACATTTTCACCATGGCTGCAACTTGCCCAGAAACTCGTTTTTGCAGCTATGCTAAAAAATGCCATTCTACCTATTAACCTTACGTTCTTTTGGACTTCTTAATCTTCGAGTTTCGAAATTTCGCCCTTTTCGTTTATTCCTAGCTATTAGTGGTTGGACTACTGAATTTTAGACTTAACTTCCTTATCGTTTTTCTCCGTAGTCCTCAAGAGAGAGCAAATGTAATGGAGCAACAAACTGTGCTAAGACAGCTCGAGGCTATCTTAGCTATCCATAGACTTGCAAAATCCGGAGCCCATTTAGACGCATTGAGGGAAATTGCAAAAGTTCCGTTTCTTCCTCTCGATCCAAGGGCAGCTGATTTTATTACAGACGTTTTCAAGAATCTATCTCCACATGTTGAAGCTTGTGTCCCATGCCTTCTCAAAGATGCTTTTAATTGTCTGGATAATGTCACAGACACCGATGGATCAATTCGTGCTTTGAGAACAAAGGTGAATATCTTTTTGTTTATTTTTAATTATTGTTGTTGTTGTTGTTGTTATTATTTTGAACCGGGATTGATATTAGTACTCTTCTGATTTTGCAGATTACCAACTTTCTTGCGAACAATTTGAATAGGAACTGGCCACGTGAATTGTACGAAAAGGCTAGTCGAAGCAGCTTCTGAGTGATGTACTTGGAGCTTGTTGTGTTGTACCTAATCAATCGACGAGGATTGCTTTATATTGATGATTACCTTTTGGTACTTATTGTTGCTCGGATTAATGAGAAGTGAAAATTCATTACCTGCCTATATTTGCTAGAGTGAAGATCATCTTATATGTTTTATTAATTTTGGGTGCTATTAAAATGAATTGTATTTATTAAAATTCTTAATTCGTGTGCAGCTTTTTTGAACAACACTTGAAAAAAAAAATTAAAAAAATTACAGTTTCCATCCTTAAAAGTTTGTATTGATTTTATATTCTGAAATGATTTGTGCAGGCCAAAATTAAACATTCAGGCACATTTTTTACCATTCTTCAAAAAACAAAAAGTAAAAAAACTCAAAAACTCTCTCAACCTTTCGATTTTCTTTCGCAAAGCCCGTGCAAATCGTCAACAGATCGGAGATAATTTTTACGTTTTTACGATCCTCTTGTTATGTAGATTACGAATCCGGAAAAAAAAACGAAAAAAATCACACGTTGGGCTTGCTCGTGTGAATTTACACGAGCGCATCCACTGTGCTCGTTGTAAATCCACACGAGTAGGCCTTTTTAT
>NW_012194917.1:394737-468728 GCF_000504015.1 Erythranthe guttata | reverse complement strand
TTTGATTTATAAGATGCTCGTGCAAAAACATGCGAGCATTTCAACAGTGCTCGTGTGAAATCAGATGAGCACTGTTGAAATGCTCGTGTGTTTTTGCACGAGCACAAAAAAATATTTTTATTTTTATTTTTAATTGGGTAGGAATAGTACAAAAAGTAAATAGTTATGGTAAAAAGGTAAAAAATCATGGTAAAAAAGTGCCTGAATGTTTAATTTGGCCTGCGTATATCACTACCCTTTTATATTTGGTCCCTACAATTAAAAAAATTAAAAAAATAAAAAAATTACTGTTTCCATCCTTAAAATTACTTGTTCGGAAAAAAATCAATAAGTAAAATAGGAAAAGATGGAGAAGAACCACTCAAAACCCGTCGCCACTAACTTCCTCCGCCGGTCTGCCGCCATTAGCAACGCCGTCAACACCGACATCCACCACCCAAACCCGTCGCCACTCCTCATCTTCCATCAACGCCGCCATCCCTTCCGCCGACGTCAACACAGTAAATCGAAAAGCTTCCTCCGAAATCTGATTTCCCTTCAAATCCCACTCACCAACAGGTCCCCCTCTGTCTATCCCTTTTGTGCAATATTTAGTTTAATTTGTTTATATAGAAATTTACATCTCAATTAATTTGTAGGGGGATTGAAATTCTATGGAAACTGAAATAGTGGAAGCTGATGATGCCTTGGAGACGTTGAATTTTCATGAAGGAGCGTATGACTGTGATAGTGATTCTTCTGAGGGTTTTGTCGATGACTCAGTTGATGATGAAATATGCTATGTCTCTGGTGACATCCCCAAGTTGCAATTTAGGTACATTGTATTTCTTTGTGTAGATAATTTGTTTTCAGTAATTTAATCGGCTGATATAAAAATGTTGTACTCGTAGGAAAGAGGCATCGAAGGCACAGTGGATCGAAGAGCTGAACATGGCTGAAGTGCTGGAGAAAAAGGGTAAAATGTGGACCACGACTGGGATGGTTCGTGATGGAAAGACATATTGCTCACTCGAAGAAACTTTGTATGTGACCCAAGCTATTTCGTTATATTTTTGCAATAATACCTTAGGTTCTCTTAAGAAATCTGATAATTCTTTGGGTAGTTTATAATTTTCACCTATCTAAAGTAGGCTGATTTTCTTAGAAAGAAGCATAATTGTCTCGGCTTGTTCTAGTCTGGACTTGAAGATGAATCAATACTTTTTAATAGTTCATCGCCATAGCTTGAAATTCATGGCTTCTTACTTTTATTTACTATTGTAATTTCACAAATTTTCATATCTCATTCCAATGATATTCTTTTCTTTATTGGCAATGACATTTTTTCGCATGAGACTAGCAGTTCATTTTGATTGATTTTCGTCATGCATGCTTCTTGTGTTGTAGGTATTTGGCTGAAATTGGGGCATTGGATATCGTTAACAGTGACGATACACCTCTTCCCCTAAGCGACATGTATGCAAAGTTAGCAGAAGACAAGAATAGACATGGATGCTCTTGGGATTCTTTTGAAGTTTATCGGCACTTGAAGTTTCTTGGTTACATTGTTGGCCGCCATGGCGTCCCTTGGTCTATGAAGAATGGTAAAATCAAGATCGACGCTCAAGATGGAATGACAGAGTTTCGTGGTATTAGAGATAGGGGATCGTTAGACAACAGCTTCATCACAGAGATGTTTGGTAACATGCATCTTGGTGAAACCAGACCAATGTTTGATGTTTATCCTCCTAATAGCAAGTTTAAAAAGTCTTCTCCAGGAAATTTGGCCTTTGTTCTCTGCCGTACCAGGTAACTAATTTCAACAATATGTCTTTGATGAATTAATATTAGCGTAGTGTAAACATATACGATGAACTGTAAACGAGAATGGCCTAGTACTAAATCTGAATTGAGATGCTCGTTATATTTTGTTTAGGGCAGAATGAATACTGATAAAAGGAATGTTGTTTTAACTCTTCAAGTTCTTTCTATATTTCTTCAAAAAGCATACGAGAGACAAATACATATAAAATAGTCGAGTACCCATGTGAAGAAAAATGAGCATATGTACCCAAAATTGCAGTGATTGGTGTCATTTCTGGTCTAGCGCATTCCACCTAATGTGAGCATTGTGTTTTATGTAGTGGCTACCCACCGTCGGAGAAAGAGATTAAGGAGATTGAGACACATTGCAGTGGACGTCCTATAAAATTCTGTACTGTCGAGCATGGGCGTGTCAGCTTCTTGTCATTCACCAAAATGGAGCTTCCGGTTCTTCCGTGACCTTTTTGCTTGAAATGATATTATGTATGTTTGCCTCAGTTGGTGAATACAACAATACTTGTAAGTACGCTTACCAGCTTCCGTACGACTTTGATTTGAATGGAAACCATTATTCTGGATATATTAATCTGCTTTTTTATGTCGAACATACCTGAGTTTCTTCTTGTGTTGTGACTACTGACTAGGTAGTCTAGAGTTGTTTGGTTGTGCCTATTTTCTTATGCCTAAGTGTACTTCCACATTTTTAGTAGGTAAGAATAAACATGAGAAGATAAAGAGTGTTAAAATATACTGAGAGGATTGGTATTAATATGATGATAGAAAAATGAAGAATATAGTATTTGAAAAACATTAAACATTCATACTTGTAAACGTAGGATCGGATAGACTGAAGAAATACAACCAAGTATGATAGGATAGATTAAACTAATACAACCTCCAAGGAAAGAAGGTAGATGCATAAATAACACATCAAGAAGAACCAGGGGGATTACTTGGTTTTGCCAACATATCGTTCTCTCTTGTGATATGGGCAATAAACGAATCTAGCTCGAGTCTAGAAGCTCCGCCTTGTTGAGTTGCGTGTTGAACTGTAGCCGCCAACTCCTCTGCCTTCTTTCGTATCTCATCCCCTTCTTTTGATGTCATTAACGTTTTCAAAACATTCTCAATAGTTGATGCTTTCACGATTTCGAACCTCTGTGCCCATTCCCTCACAATGAGGCCCATTTTTAGTATTTCTGTTATGAGGACACTGTTACTTGGTTGGTCAGAATGCATAGGCCATGCTGCAATAGGCACTCCCATTGTAATGCTTTCTATGCATGAATTCCAGCCACAGTGGCTCACGAACCCACCGGTCGATGGATGGGCCAATATCTGTGGCTGTGGGGCCCATTCTCTCACCACCATCCCCAATCCTTCCACCCTCTCTTCAAACCCGTCGGGCAGTTCAGCTCTTCTGACTTGTCCATCGAAGATATCTCCTTTATCAGCGTCTCTCAATACCCAAAGAAACTTCACTTTGCTTTGCTCTAATCCGAATGCTAGCTCTTTTATTTGCTCATCTGACAGGGAAGTTGTGGTACCGAAACTTACATAGATGACGGAATTTGGCTCTTGTTTATCGAGCCATTCTAAGCATCTGTTTCGGCTCTCTGATTGGTTAGCTGAAGATAACTTGGCAGGGAGTATTGGGCCTATTGCCCAACTCTTTCTACTCCCAGCAATCTCTTCTCTTTCCAACAGTTCCATAAAAGCTGGTTCTATCAATCTGCAGGTGTTGTAGAGATCCCCAGCTCTGTAACTCAATGGCTCAGACTGTAAAGCCCAAAAATACTGGATCTCATCTGTTACACAGCCTTCAAGAGAGGGCAACTCTTTCGGGAATTCTGTCGGCAACGGTTTGCCTAAGTGGTCCCATGTGAAACCGGCGATGGAAAACGCAGATACGCAGTTGAATACATAGGATTCTGCATTAGGGATCCAAGAAACATCCTGGACAACTACAGCCATCAAGGAATCATGAACAATAATCACTCTTTGAAACTTTTTTGCCATGTTTTGAAGATATGCAGCAACAGGCTCGCGTAGGCTCAATGAAGCATCCCACATCGGCTGGAGCTGTGCAGGGAATTTGTTTGGTGAGTTGGGGTCTGGAGGAGGAGAGGCGAAAGATGGAGTTGGGATATCATGGAACTGTATTTTCTCCACATCATCGTTGCTCAAGCCGTTGATACGAACTTTGGCTTGGCGGTTGTGAATGGCTGAGCCAACGTAGTAAACGGGGATACTGTATGAGGATATAAGGCATGAGAGCTGCATCAGCTGATTGAGGTGCCCTTGAGCTGGAAACGGAACCATGATGACTGCAACTCGAGATTGTTCCATGGTGGTAGTATTGGTATGGTCTTTTTGATTGCTTAAGCTGCCCATTCAATGAATGCTTTCCCGAGGAGTTTCTGTTTGTACAAAAATCTTGACCAAGGCATACATATATTTGAGTTCTTGGCGGGGTGGGGGTTGGCGGGTGGGGATGGTTATAGGAGTGGTGGCTTCGTGTGAGCCGTTGGATTCTGGGGAGGAACATGTGAAATTCTTATAATGCTGGTGGCCACACACTGAAATTCCTTGTTTGGTTTGGAGGACATTCCAATCATTAACAGGTTTGGAGGACATTCCAAATCAAGAAGTTGTGGCTCTGGCCAAAAGTGAAGAAACAGACAAAGCTGTGTACCAAATCCAAAGAAATCAACTGCAACAAGGTAAAGGTAATGTATAGTTTGCTCATTGTTTAAATTATTACTTTGGATGAGAAACCAAAGTTAAATTATTCTAAACAGCTAAGAATACATTTACAATGTGTACTTTAAGATCATTTACTATCAAATTTAATTTTATTATATTGATTATTTATTATAAATAACTATATTTACATTGGAAAGTAACTTTATATAATTACTAATTACAATTAAAAGTTAATATTACATCAATTATATTTAGAATGAAATGATATCATTGAAACTAAAAAAAATCATATGAATTTGTAAATAATAATTAAATATTATAAATTTAATTTTTATTTATAAATATTTTTTAATATGACCGCAACAATATAGTTGACTAACTGTTGAAAACTTGAAATATGGTTTCTGAAATTCAAATTATAAATTTAATGCAATAAAATATCATAATTATGTAAAATGTAATTAACATTCTTGGAGTGTAGTTTAAAAGTGAATTAAAACACTATTTATTTCCTATGTTATAGGTGATGGTTCGTGAATTTTCATTGTTTCCAGGGTTGTGTTTGGTAGATGGACCTGCAAAAGAAAGAAAATCGGACTTATCGTCTTGGTTAGCACTTGGCACTCCGACGATCAAGTGAGTATCTTATCGACGGAAAATATATTGTATGTGGTTACCTAGTTTTTTTATTTATATTCCCTCCGTTCCAAAATAATTGTCATTTTAGGATGTGGCACACATATTAAGAAAACTAATAAATATGCATGGATTTTAGAAAAATACATATAATATGACTAAAATACCCATGTAATTAATAATATCTGAACTAATTAAGAGTAATAACTAATAAGGGCATAGTTGAAAAAACAATAATTAATGAATCATTGAAATTTTAAAGTGAGATAATATGGAACAAGAAAAAATCTCCAAAGCGATAGTTAATTTGGAACAGAGGGAGTATCTGATTACCTTTGGATCAATGAGCCCTGTATTTATACTTGGGATTTACCTTTTCGACTCAATTGCAATCCTGCATTTTCCCTAAACAAAACTAATTATTCTAAACCCTTAGTACTGACAAAGAGGAATAAAAATGATGATAGGAAGATGAATTGGATTAATTGAATTGCATTAATTGCAACATCAATCACGTTGTAGCCAATTAACCATAATTAATTTATATTTTACTAACTAATAGAGGTATAAAAAAAAAAAATTAAAAAACATAAAACATTCACACACTTAAAGGTAGGATCGGATAGATTAAAGAAATACAAGCATATAGGATAGGATAACGTATCAAGTAGAACTGGAATTACTTTGTTTTGCCTAGATATCATTCCCTCTGGTGATATGGGAAATAAACGAATCCAGCTCGAGTTTAGAAGCTCCACCTTGTTGGGTTGCCTGTTGAACAGTAGCCGCTAACTCCTCTGCCCTCTTTCGTATCTCATCCCCTTCTTTTGATGCCATTAATATTTTCAAAACATTCTCGATAGTTGATGCTTTTACGAGCTCCGTCCTCTGTTTCCATTCCCTCACAAAAAGGCCCATCTTCAGTATTTCTGTAATGAGAACAGAGTTACTTGGTTGGTCAGAATGCATAGGCCATGCTGCAATAGGCACTCCCATTGTAATGCTTTCTATGCATGAATTCCAGCCACAGTGGCTCACGAACCCACCGGTTGATGGATGGGCCAGTATCTGTGGCTGTGGGGCCCACTCCCTCACCACCATCCCAACTCCTTTGACCTTCTCTTCAAACCCTTCGGGCAGTTCAGCTCTTCTGACTTGTTCATCGAAGATATCTCCTTTATCAGCATCTCTCAATACCCATAGGAACTTCACTTTGCTTTGCTCTAATCCAAATGCTAGCTCTTTTATTTGTTCATCTGACAGAGAAGTTGTGGTACCGAAGCTTACATAGATGACGGAATTTGGCTCTTGTTTATCGAGCCATTCTAAGCATCTGTAACGGCTCTCCGATTGGCTTGCTGAAGATGATAACTTGGCAGGTAGTATTGGGCCTATTGCCCAACTCTTTCTACTCCCAGCAATCTCTTCTCTTTCCAACAGTTCCATAAAAGCTGGTTCTATCAATCTGCAGGTGTTGTAGAGATCCCCAGCTCTGTAACTCAATGGCTCAAACTGTAAAGCCCAAAAATCCCGGATCTCATCTGTTATGCATCCTTCAAGAGAGGGCAACTCTTTCGGATGTTCTATCGGCAACGGTTTGCCTAGGAGGTCCCAGGTGAAAACGGCCTTAGAAAACGCAGAAACACAGTTGAATACATAGGATTCTGCGTTAAGGATTGAAGAAACATCCTGAACCACTACAGCCATCAAGGAATCATGAACGACAACAACTCTTTCGAATTTGTTCGCCATGTCTCGCAAATAGGAAGCGACGGGCTCGCGTAGGCTTAATGAAGCATCCCACATCGGCTGGAGCTGCGTGGGGAATTTGTCGGGCGAGTTGGGGTCTGGTGGAGGAGAGGCGAAAGATGGAGTTGGGATATCGTGGAAATGTATTTTCTCCACATCCTCATGGTTCAACCCATTGACACGAACTTTGGCTTGACGGTTGTGAATGGCTGAGCCAACGTAGTGAACGGGGATACCGTATGAAGATATCAGGCAAGAGAGCTGCATCAGCTGATTGAGGTGCCCTTGAGCTGGAAATGGAACCATGATAACTGCAACTCGAGGCTTTTCCATGGTGGTAGTATCGGTATGGACTTTTTGATTGCTTTAGCTGCAGTACATTCAATTAATATTTTTTCGAGGAGTTTCTGTCTGTACAACAATCTTGAGTAAGACGGGTATATATATTTGAGTTCTGTGGGAGTTGTCTATATAAGTGGTGGCATCTCGTGAGCCGTTGGACGTGCGAAATTTTTGAAATGCTGGAAACTCTTGTTTACGTGCCTTCCACATTTTGAAATATTCGTGTTTGGTTGGAACATTTTCGAAATTGAGGTTTGATGTACGTGAACCGACGAAAGATAGAGACCATGTGATATTTGGTAGATGGTTCAATCATTACCATAATTGAATGGAGACAGAGACAAAGATGTGTCTGATCAAGAAGGTGTGGATATGGGCACAAATGTAGAAGTAGACAAAAGCTGTGTGCATTTCCAAGCTAGTCAGTAGTGCTGGAAAATTTCGGTACGTCTTCTCTTGTTGTTAATTATATTATTCATCTTGTTTCTGTTGAAATTCTCTTCTTCCCTATTATCTCATGTTTGTGAAGGTAAGAAATTAGACTGCAATTTCTGTCTCTAATATGATTAGAGTAAATTCTTGAACAACTCATTTATCTAGGTAAAATAAAATTCTTTAATTTTTTTTTTTTTTTTTTTTTTTTAATTTTATGTAAGAAACCACCGACCGATGAGCCAATATTTGCAGGTGCGAGTATTAATAGTGAATGACGGAATTACCCTCATGTTTGTCGAGCCATTTTAAGCATTTGTGGAACAGGTGAGTTTCTGAAAAAGGGAGAGTTGGCCATATTGACCAACTCTTCGTATTTCTATCATTTGTGTCTAAAGAAGGTGCTTTCGATCAATCTGGAGGCGTATAAATCTTCATCTCTGCTCTCGAATGGCTTGAACTGTAAAGCCACGAGATAACCGATTTCTTCTGGCAATCCTTGTTCGATATCCGGCTGCTCCATTGATGAAAGCTATGCATGTGCATGGACAGGTCTGATGAAAGATGCCATAGCCAAAGCGGAGACTGCGCTGTACGCGTAAGATTCCACTTTAGGGATTTTAGATACGTCCTGAACACAACGTATTTCCGCATTTGCGGTGGGCCCCGCATTTCCGGCGAGGCTGAAAACACCGGCTAATCAAGTTATTTATTTATTTATTTTTCAAATTTATTTATGTGAATAATTAGTTTCAATTCAATTTCAAAAATCTTAAAACAAATTAAAAATCTGAATGATTATTTTTTTTTTCTTTCTAAAACTGAATTTCCAGATTGAAATTTGTGAAATTAAAAATTATGTTTCTTTATTCACCTAAATTATAAAATACATAATACTAATACTATCAATTTAATTTTAATTTTTTTTTTGATATATTACAAACAAACACACACACATAATACTAATATTATAAATTTAATTTAAAATGTTTTTTTTATTCGCAAGATTTTGGAAAAAAATCACAAAAAAAAGAAAAGAAAACGGAACTCTTATGGACTGAGGTAGACCCGACCCGATTATGGCAGCTAAGTGGGCCACAGCCTCAGCCTATTTGTGGGCCCAACCAACATTCTATCTCGTGATATGTGCGACAAACGAATCCAACTCCAATCGAGAAGCGCCGCCGGCCTCAGTCGTCCGCCGGAGCTCAGCCCCCACCTCCGCCGCCCTCCTCCGCATTTCATCCCCCTCTTCAGACGCCATTAACCTCCTCACAACATCTTCAATAACCGAAGCCTTCACCAATTCCATCTTATTTTTCCATTCCCTAACAGCAATCCCTAATTTCAGCACCTCCGTCACGAGTACAGAATTCACCGGCTGCTCCGAGTGCATTGCCCACGCCGCCATGGGAACTCCCATAGAAATGCTCTCCACGCACGAATTCCAGCCGCAGTGGCTCATGAAACCACCGACCGACCGATGCGCCAGTATTTGCAGCTGCGGCGCCCAATCCCTAACCACCATCCCCACTCCTTCAACCCTCTCTTCGAACCCCTCCGGCAGATCCGCCCGCCGTACATCTCCGTCGAACACGTCGCCTCTATCGGCGTCCCTCAGCACCCAAAGGAATTTCACCCTGCTTCGCTCCAATCCGAAAGCTAGCTCCGTTACCTCTTCGTCGGATAGAGTGGTCGTGCTGCCGAACGCTACGTAAATGACGGATTTACCCTCCTGTTTGTCTAGCCATTCTAAGCACTTGTGAAATTGGTGAGTTTCTGAAGATGAAATTTGAGGAGGGAGAATTGGGCCAATTGCCCAACTCTTTCTAATTTTAGCTTCTTGTACATTTTCGAGTATGTCCAAATAAGGGGCTTCAATCAATCTGGAAGTATTGTACAAATCTCCATCTCTGCAGCTCAAATGCTTGAACTGTAGACAAGTGATGTAACTGATCTCCTCCGGCAATTCGTCTTCCAAAACGGGTAACCCCATGGACGAAAGCTGTTCGGGGAGAGGTCTGATGAAACACGCCATAGCCAACGCGGAGATTGCGTTGTACGAGTACGATTCCGCGTTCGGAATCGAAGAAACATCCTCGACAACATAAGCCATCATGGTGTCGTGGACCACCACAACTCTCTTGAATTCTCCGGCCATGCGGCGGAGGTAGGCGGCCACGGGTTCACGTAGCTCGAGCGAGGCTAGAAGCGCCGGCTGGAGGTGTACGGGGAATTTGTTGGGCGAGTTGGGATTTGGTGGCGGACAGACGAAAGGCGGGAGTGGGATGTTGTGGAAGTGGATTCGGGTGTAGGCGGTGGCGGCAGCGCGTGATGTGGCTTGGCGGCGGTGGATGTCGGAGGAGAGGTAGTGGACAGGGATGTTGTAGGAGGATATTTGGGAGGAGAGTTGGAGAAGCTGATTGAGGTGGCTTTGAAGTGGAAAAGGTACCATTATTACTACTACTTCTTGATTTTGTTTAGCTTCCATGGTGGTAATAATTTTCTTGGATTTGCCAAATTGTTATTGTTAGCTTTCATTAAATTCTTCTATGTGCTTATTTATAGTGAACCAAAGAGTGGGTCGCAAGGAAAATCTTAAATTGGAATGTAAGCATATATTTCTTATCTATCTACTCTCTCTCTCTCTCTCTCTCTCTCTCTCTCTCTCTCTCTCTCTCTTCTTCTTCTTCGTGGAAATGGGCTTTTGCTGAAAATTGTTGAACAAATCGATTTTGAAGTCTTGCTTCTGCTTAAAGCCCAACTACCAATTGGCATATAATTTTTTATATAGTATTGTTTAGGGCATGATTATAGATTAGAGGGTAAATTACAACCAAAAATATGGTCAAATTAGTTTGGATAATTACATCTACCCATCAACTATGATTTTTTCTTACACCTCCACCGCTATGATGTCAAATTCAACATAATTATCTAGATTTCGTGGAATGTGTTCTAGTTTGTACTTGTATTGTGTATACAGTTTATGATGCACCACAATCTGATATATACAAGTCAAAAAATACATATTATGATTATCTTGATTCAAAATGTGGAGTTCTAATGGGATAAAACGGGTACAAAAGAGATAATATTCTATATAGTCTCAAAGATTTCACTAAATTTGAAACCGTAAGAGTGAACGTGTAAGAAGATTTATATTTGAGGGGTGGTTGTAATTACCCAAATAAGAAGGGAGGATTTTGTAATTTGATCATACCTTAGGGGTAGTTGTAATTTACCCTAGATTATAATAGATACGGGGAGACTATTTTATTGTTGCTCCGATCACATAATGAGTATAAACTCCGAGATCACAAACACAGTTACCTATTGGAACACGTGTAGGGGGTGTGGGGGGGGGGGGGGGGGGGGTATATGGGTATATATGGAATTCGAAAATGAATATTCCATGAATTCCCGAAAATTCCGTTAGTCATAGCGTTGTAAGAGAGTATGTATTTAGATATAATAATAGTTGAGAGGTATTCGTAATTATCGCTGTCATATGCACGCAATAAGATATTTGAGCCATAACTCAGAGTTTGTCGTAATTTACCCTAAAATATTAAGATTCTAGCAATGATCTCAATGACTCACTAGTATTTAATTGAATACTTTTATATTCTTTGACTTGTCAATTGTGTTTGTCCCACGTTAGAAATTGCTATCAAAATCGTCCTCTAATAGGAAACCTCCTCGTAGCAACAAATTGCATGACGAATGCAAACATTTGAATAATTCAATGAAATGGTCAACATTGTGACATTTTTTATTCAAAGAAAATATCAATTTGGCCATTTAATTCAATAGCTAATATATTTATAAAATAATAAAAAGCCATGCAAACTCTCTCTCTCTCTCTCTCTCTCTATATATATATATATATATATATATATATATATATATATATATATATATATATATATATATATATATATATAAATGATGTCAGAGTAACTCTTATTACAGACTCTCCAGTGGCAAACCACAAACAACATCCACAAGTTGCGGTGGTGATGGTGCCACTGCCGGCGCAGGGCCACCTGAACCAACTCCTCCACCTCTCCCGCCTCGTCTCTGCCGCCGCCAACATCCCCGTCTACTACGTCGGCTCCGCCACCCACATCCGCCAGGCCAAGCTCAGAGTCCACGGCTGGAACCCTTCATCCGCCGCTAACCTGCGCTTCCACGAGTTCCTGACTCCCTCATTTCAAAACCCCGCACCAAACCCTAATTCCTCCACCAAATTTCCTTCACAAATTCTCCCTTCTCTCTCCGCCTCCACTAATCTCCGCCACCCACTCCACGCATTCGTCGCCGGAATCTCGATCGAGTACAGTCGAACAATCATCATATTCGATTCACTAATGTCTTACGTAGTGCAGGACATGGATTCCATACCAAACACCGAATTGTACTGCTTCGTCAGCATTTCAGCTTTCACTTACTATTCATTCCTCTGGGAAACCGCCGGAAAACCCGATTTACCGGCCGGAGCAGCAAAATTTCTCAAAGAAATACCCGGCCGGGACGATTTTTTCACTCCAGAATTTTCAGATTTCTCCACTTTGCAGCGTAGCTCCAGGAAAAAAATCGCGGGAAACATTTACAATTCCAGCAGATTAATAGAAGGCACGTACCTTAATCTACTCGAGCAAGAAAAGGGGGAGAAGGTATGGGCTATAGGCCCGTTCAACCCAACTGTAATCACAACAACCGATCAGGAAAAAGTACTAGATTCAAGAAACAGACACGAGTGTTTGGATTGGCTCGATAAACAAGAACCGAATTCGGTGATATTCGTTTCGTTCGGTTCTACGACAAGTTTATCAGACGAGCAAATTCAAGAACTTGCGATCGGGCTCGAAAGAAGCAGTCAAAAGTTCATATGGGTAGTGAGAGAAGCAGACAAGGGAGATATCTTCGAAGGAGAATCAAGAAAAGCCGAATTGCCAAGAGGGTTCGAGGAGAGAGTGTCGAAAAGAGGAATTGTTGTGAGGGAGTGGGCCCCACAGCTGGAAATTCTCGGCCATTCTTCGACGGGTGGATTTATGAGCCACTGCGGGTGGAATTCTTGCATGGAGAGTATAAGCATGGGTGTACCAATGGTGACGTGGCCGATGCATTCGGATCAGCCGAGGAACGGGTTTTTAGTGACGAAAGTGCTGAGGGTTGGTGTGGAAGTTAGGGATTGGGGGTGTTTTCGGGATAAAGTGGTTTCGTCGGTAATGGTGGAGAATGCTGTGAGGGTATTGATGGAAAGTGAAGAAATTAGGAAAAGGGCTGAAGAATTGGGAGCTGCTGTGAGGAATTCTTTCATGGAAGGTGGAAGTGGAAGCAATGAAATGAAGTCTTTTATTGCACATATTACTAGATAATTTGATTTTCATTTTGTATTATTATTATTATTATTATTATTATTATTATGTTTGGAATTTTTCTTCTTTCTTTTATAAAATAAATTCCATTAATTAAAACTAATTGAACAAGAGAAGCAACTTCATAGATGTCAAAGTGATCCCTCAAATGATAACTCAGTAGACGAGAAAACTTGATCGACACACCATCGAAACAGAAAACCGAGCACCGCACCGAAACACATGCACACAAAAACGCACACACGCAGAGAAGATTTGAGAGACAAAAAGTGCGTTTTAAGTTACGATTTATAGTAAAAAGTACAAGGTACAAAGTTCTGTATTCAACATTCTACATAAACGAAAAGTCAAAGAGTAATCACGCCGTAAGGCTATTTTAGGCAAGTCTACGATGACATTTCGAAAAAAGAAGCACAATAACAAAACCGACAACTGGCCAAAAATCAAGAAACAGATTGGGGGCTTGCCTTGAACCCCTCGTTCGTTCAACTATAAAATTCTATAAATTAGTATAGATCTTCCAAAGCAAAACACCAAAGTTACGAACTTATGGCCTTCGACAAGCGGAAAATAATAATTTGAAGCGAAGTTTTGTTGCTTCGTATATCTGTCCAACAGTTTGCAGGACCCAAACACCAATCCCAAATTCCCGACATGAAAACGAACGTGCGTTTTTAGGCTTTAGGGCTGGAAAGATTCTTGAGGTCTCTTTCCTTTGCGAACCATTCTGGTATGATCTTAACAGCATGTGGATAAAGATCCCTATATGCATTCTTTATAGTCCCTTCTGCCACTGTTGTCGCACTCGAGATATCTGCACACGTGTACCATTTCATATGTCAATCAAGCAATCGAGTCTGAGATTTTTTTTTTAAATTTACACGTGCATAAATTTTTAATGTGGGATAATAGTTGCCAAAAACGAACGCTTAAAACATTCGGTAAATTTTAATTAATAAGAAGTCGGCTCTCGTACCTCGAAGGGGCTTCTTCGTCTCTGAGAGCTGAGTTATCATAAAGATAATAGCTGCAGCAATAGATATAGGGCTCCTCCTGCAATAGAAGAAAGATTACATCACGCGTAACGACGTGATTTCCGAAATAGAACTACAAAATGCAATCATAGAATCGGGCAGGGAATATTAGCTTACCTAATATCGAAGTTCCCAGCCTTCTGAACAGTTTCTTGGACAGCTTTGACTTCTTCATGGCTCATGCCAAGATTAGAACAGAAACGCCTCTGAAAACCAATGAAAACGAAGGCTCATAATAAATAAACAGGATAGAGTTGAAAGTCGAAATTAAATAAATTGAACCAATCAGTTTTGTAATAATCTTGTTATTTTCCAAGAGAGTCGTACCAGATAATCCCCGGCATGAATGGTACCCATCTCCATCGACTCGCCCATCTCGACCTTCAGTTGTTTCACGATAAATTCTTTTGCTCGGCCAATTTCTTTCTTTGTTGCTCCGGCAACGATAGAGCATATTTCTAGTTGAGACCCACAGACACGTGTTCAGAGAACGAACTTCGTAACAACGGTTTAATAGTAATTAATGATTAGTTACCAATTTTAGCAAAGTAATTAAGGTGGCACACCTTTTACCGTACGCGGTTTGCCTTCCTGCCGACATGCAATGTAAATACATGCAGCCACTAAAGCCTCCAAGTTTCTTCCCCTTGTACACTTCTGATCTTCCAACCTTTTGTATATTTCATTTGCACGATCCTTCAAACAGAACATCAACACAAAAAACAAACTTAGATATTTTTTACGAGTGGAATTCTAAACATTGCAGTTTTAATCACTTTCCTCGCATATTGAAATAAGAAAATAAATCAGCACAGATTACAATACCTTAATTGTGGTTACGAGGCTCAACCTGAATCACAAGAACAAAGCAATTAATGTCAGTCGTATTCTCCAAAAGTCGTATCAATTAGATAATAAAGCACTAAAAAATTAATCATGGATAAAGGCAACAACTTGGTAGGCACATAAACATTGTTCCATCAATAGAGCATAATCCATAACATCATTCAAAATAAAACGAGACTCGATGAGTTAACCATTAACTTGACATAATTGCAAATAGCTCAGATGATTTAGAACAACACAATTAACATTCAAATTCTAACTCCAACCATTAATTGGCTCCCCTTTCATATCTTTTTTTCGTTTGTTCTACGTAAGAATCAAATATTCAATTCGCAGTTAACGATCAATACAATAAAACGTTCTCTTCGCCACAACAACGAGAATGTTTCCAACATAAATTACTCATTCTGAATCAATAATTCCATATTTTTAACTTCCAAACTACAACGAAATCAATGCCTTTTGTTTAAATCACTAGTCTTTATTCAATACATATTTCTCAAAATCGCATCCTCGAATTCAAACAAACCCTAATAAACCAACCATATGTAAATAAAGTCTTTACTTTTATGATCAAATTTTCATCAATCCATTCACAAAGCACTTTTAATGATCAAACAACCAACCACCAAAAAATCCCCAACACTCGAAAAATCACAAAACCAAAATACCGAAAAAGTCGAAAAAGACGAGCAACACGCAAAAAGCCACAGACCTATCAGCCATGTTAGCAATTGTCTTAAAAGCCAGGACAATAGCACGGTCGGGATCTCCACCCCTGTTCTGCAACCGGGTGAGGGTCGGATCTCCGCTCGACCCGTTGGGGCCCCGTGATATGACCGTTGAAAGAGCCGCGTCGGCCAATAGAGGGTTAACGGGTCCTCCGACACGGTTCGGGTCATGGTCGCCGGAATCATCGGCGAACGTCCGCCACTCGGATGTCTCGTCGATTGCGCGCGCTTCGAGCACGAGACCGCACTCCGAGCAGACGGTGTCCCCCGCCGAGTGATCGAACACCACCTCCGTGTTCTTCTTGCAGTCCGAACAGTACGAATCCGACATGATTATATATGCAGTTGATGATTATTCGATTCGAATTTCAGATAGTAAAATTGTTGTTGCTCAAATTGCGGATTAATTAGGGTAATAATCTCTCTGGTTTTCCTTATGATTCAATTAGATTTTCGAATGTTTCTCTCTCTCTCTCTCTCTCTCTCTGTAGAAATCTCTCTCTCTCTCTCTCTATATCTCTATTTGGAATTGAAGTTTCAGAAATAGGTATTGGGGGAACGAAGGGGTGGTATATATAGAGGAAAAGGGGGCGATGTATTTGGGGGTCGGTGATAAGGTCTTGTTTGGCGTGGGGCCCACTTTACACCTAGCAATTCCGCAAAGAGATGAATTAATTACGCACGTGCTTTTTTTATGGCTTCTGTCAATTTTCCTCTTTTAATGCTTCTTTACAACTAGTTACCCACACCAAATAAATTCTATTTTTCCTTCTTTTTTTCGAATAAACATTAATATTTTATTATTAAAATATGCAAAAATAAAAATTATTTATTATTTTTTTCTATATAATATATAGGGTAAAAATATTTATTGTTCCAATTTTCATCTTTTTTTTTAATATCATGGGCCATCCATTCTCTTTAAGGTTATGGGCTAAATAAAATAATTTAAATGGGCCGGGCCGGCAATTGTATGTGTGCCCTAGCACGTATTATTACAATTTACCCCTCTAAAGTAGCTTGATCTCATTTTCCACCCTCATATTTTTAATTGTATCATTGTTACTCCCGTCTACTCTTAAATTTGTCTCAATCGAATCCAACCACATTATTCGTGAACTTGAAACCGTTAAATTTTAAACTTTAAAAACACCGAATAGGTATTACGAACAATGCCATTCATTGCCTTCGTTGCGTTCGTACTCAGTCTTTGCTCACAACCCCAAATCACATAGCAGCTGAGAAATTAATAATATTTTGGCGGGAACTTTGGATTATCAATTGATAATAAATTCTCTTAATGAGAAATTAATAGTATTGGCGGGAATTTCGGATTATGGGCCTTTGATGTTGGGTTTAGTATTGGGCCTTTCTTAGTACAAGATTTTTTTTTAGTATAGCATATTTTACCGGCCCAGTTGAGAGAATTACATAAATCATTTTCATTGATTTCAATTTAACATTCTTTTTTATTTTTTGGGAACAAACAATTTAAATATTCTTGATGCCTCGTCAAATAGCAATACTTATCAATAACAAAGAGAAAAAAAAAGAAAAAAAAAAAGAAGAAAGAAAAGAGGCAAATAATTAGTGGTGACAAATAGTCCACGTGGCAGGGGTATGCAATGAATCACAAAGTGGGTTGGTCACTAATAGGATTACATGTAGCCCAAATAAAGAAGATGTTTGGAACCGGCCCAAATTTTTAATTAGACAAAAATAGTTGATTAAGGACCCTAATCCTAATTTATTTATTTATAATATAACACATAAGTGTTAATTTTTCATTGACTTTTATTGATTATCTTGCTAGTCATCCTTGCATGCATCACTATATTTGGGCTACTTTTGGCCTTAAAAAAATTCGTGCAATATTTTACGGATCGAGTTTGTCATACATGAACGATTATTCAGTGTAGTTTACACCTCCGATGCATTACATAGACTCTTTTAATTTGCATGATATGGTTTATCAAACAACTAAAATTGATCCTTAAAAAGTACATATATCATTTCTCCACACATATATAAAACATTAAAATATATTATCTCCAAATTAATATTAATGTGGATTTTTCAGTCTCATTCGAACCTTTAACTACCAGGGACCAAAGAACCTAATCATGGTCAACATATGCAATCATCATCAAATAAAAGAAATGGTCAACTCTACTATCATGTTTTTTTTTCTTTTTTATAAATGACAGACAATGACAACAAAATATATATTTCTGGTTTGCCACTTTGCAATTTATAGAGTGCACTCTTAAGGTTGTTTTGATTTGAGAGGCACTAAACTCCCACTTCTTGATCATGTAATAAATAAATAAAGGCCTCGTTTAATGGAGAAAAAAAATTAAATAATCTAATAAAAATCCAATTATTTTATCGGAATCGGGATTCAGGACGTCGAACAAAAAAGTTCTCCAAAAGGCAAGATTAGTTATGACGACATATAGGATTGACACGACAAGTTACTAGGGATATCAAAGATCAAACAAAGTCCAGTTATTTAGTTGACACCAAAAGAGCTCATCATTAAATTTACGCGAGGATACATAATATGCATATAGGTCATACAAAGGCAGCCTAAAGGTATGAATATTGGGTAAATTACGAAAATCCCCCAAACTTAGGCTAAATGATGAAAAACACCCTCATCTATTCATAATAACCAAAATCCCCCTTTGATTAACAGCTGATCGAGTTTTTTTTAACAAAAAAATTGTAGTCTGTTAAATAGGTGATAATAAAATGAAAATATCTGAAATTGTGTAAATTCAATTCCCTGAAATAAAAAAAAATAAAAAAAATCCGTGAAAAGGCACACTGTAAAGGGTTGGTGTAAGACAAAAACAAACCTTAAGGTTTATTTGGTAATTACGAATAGATGGGGGTGTTTTTTATTATTTAGCCTAAGTTTAGGGGTATTCATAATTTACCCCATATATAAATGATATAGACTATAGTGAGTGATGAGATATGGAGTTATGCACGTGTAGCTTTCACAATGGCTAATTTTGGCCTTGTCTAATAATCAATAAACAATTAATTTAAGGAAGGAGTTGTTTGTGTATAAATAATAGTCTAAAATGATGAGAACCACCACGGCACCACCACAAATTTTTCTTTGTCTTCACTCTCTCTCTCTCTCTCTCTCTCAATTCTCTCTCACACACTATCAAGTTTCTTGCCACACACACTACTATATCTATATATCTATATATATCTCCATATATACAATTTTATTAATTAATATTAATAAATAAATAAAAATGCCGACCATGGGAAAATACGAACAAATAGTTCCGATTGGTCTTTCAAGAACAAACAGCTGCAAAAGCACCACCAATATGATAATCATCCCGGCCACCTTTCCCCCGGAGGGTTTCAACACCCGATCCATCGTCCGCCGTGGCTCCACCTCCTCCGCCGCCTTCCACCGCCTCAACAGATCCACACGCAACGGCATCTCCAACTTCATCCGCTCGCTCCTCTCACTCTTCACCTTCCCTTCAATTATCTTCCCCACCTGCACGTGGCTCGGAAACCCCAACAACCAACTGGTTTCTGTGGCCCCCACCCTCGGCCGGAAAGTCACCGGAACCCTATTCGGCAACCGCCACGGCTACGTCAGCTTCGCCGTGCAGGTGGACCCGAAGTCGGTGCCCGTTCTGGTGATTGAGCTCGCCGTCTCCACGGCGGCGCTCGTGAAGGAGATGTCCTCCGCGCTGGTGAGGATCGCCTTGGAGTGCGAGAAGCCGCAGACGCCGCGACGCGGCGGCGGTGGCGGACCCGGAGGGAAGGCGGCGAGGCTGTACGGGGAGCCTGGGTGGACGATGTACTGCAACGGGAGGCAGTGCGGGAACGCGCAGGTGAGAGCGTGCACGGAGTCTGATTGGCACGTGCTGAGGACCGTGCAGAGCGTGTCTGTCGGGGCTGGGGTGATTCCGGTGGTGGACGACGGCGGCGGCGAAAAAGTCGTCGGCGGCGCGTCGGAGGGTGAGTTGCTGTACATGAGGGCCCGATTCGAGCGAGTGGTGGGGAGCCGTGACTCGGAAGCGTTCTACATGTTGAACCCGGACGGGAATTCTGGGCCTGAACTCAGTATCTTCTTACTTAGATTCTGATCAGAACATAAATATTTATTAATTAATTAATTATGTGGGGTTTTGAGTTTCATTTTTTTCAATTATGCATGAGTTGTGGGTAATTGTTCTTAGGGATCTTGTACTTTGTATTTTATTATAATCTCATTATTAATAAATGTTGCATGCTTTAATTATTAATACTTCATTATATATTGCTTTAATTTTATTTTATTTTGAAATTATGTGCATGTATATATTATATTGTATTGTCTTGATTCATCTAATATTTATTTTAAGTGAAATTAAATAGACGATAAAAAAGATTTTACGTGAAAAACACGGGAAAAACGATGGGTTGTGATGAGAGAATTTACCATATCGAAAAAGGAAATGTAATTGCAGACGTAAAATCAACTATATAACCATAATTTCATATTTTTTTCTCCGGTTAATGTATGTGCATCGTAGCCCCCATGCAATACGGTTTATACAATGCTACATAGTACGAAATACACTGAGTAGATCTTTATTATTCATAAGCACACAAACATACATACATTCACATTGGTGTGTGTAGATCAAAAGTAAAAAGTCCAATTGAGGTATTTTTGCAATAATCTTATTTAAAAAAATATTTTCATAATAGGATCCACATTACAACTAAGGGCTGCCAAATCATGTAGGGTTTAGTGATATCTTCAATTAATATTCAATTCTCCTCGTATTTCCCAATCTTAGTTAAAAATAAAACATATATATATGTCATATATAGGATATGGTGCAATTATATTAATGCTACCACTAGTAATTGTTTTTTGATGATGAACTATATACCACTTGTACTATTGTGTCTAATGTATACACCATGATCATAATATATCGTCCACTACTAATACGTGTTTAATCTTGATCAAATTAACTCACGTTCTCCCCCCCCCCCCCCCCCCCAAATATGGGAGAGTGTATATATATATTTTTTTTAAATTATACAGTCAAAACTAATATAATTCTATTAATCTAGCGATATATTAAACCATCAAAATTATAATTTAGTACATTTTTATCAAGTTGTCGAAACCGGAAAAGATATTGTTTAAGCAAGGCTATTAATTTATCGAGGTTCTACTGCCCATATAGATATATCAAATCTTTTATTTCAATTTTGTATTTATATTAATAGGAAAATATATTGTGGAGAGAGGGAATAGGGGATATATGCATATTACAGAAAATATATTAATTACTCCTTATTGTTGGAATATTCTTCTACTCTGTAAATGAAAACATTGGTATATAATGATCGGATCTATTGTAAAATAGTAGAGTTAATTATTTAAAATTAAAACAATATAATGTAATCTTTAATTTGTGAAAACAATAAATTAAATTAAAGCTAGGTATTATATATCCTTTCCATGAAACATGGTGACTGTTCTTAGTCGTAGGTCTCATGCATGCAACAATAAGAAGAATATTACAGATAGGGTTTGCTGTAACTTAGCTTGATTATTGTTTCATATATAATATATTAATTAAAAATTAAATAAAAATTAAATAAATAAATATCTCTAGAGACGATTCATTTGCCAAACCCCAAGATATTTTTAGATATATATGTTCCTCTGTTTGATATCTATCTGTTGAGATATTTTCAAAAATATCTCTCTGCCTAATGACAGATCATTTGGTTTAGGTTGAACCTTTTTCTTTTCTTTTTTAATCATCTCTCTGCACTTTTCTCATGCCTTGTCAGCCCTCCCTTTTTTTTTATTTAATATTAATAACATGTACAATTAGTTAATTATTATGTATAAAATAATTTTCTAGAGAGCAAACGATATTTGTATTCTTTATTATATTGCATATTAATTAATTAATTAATTGACTGTACGTATATATATCATTACGTCTTTGCTTACTTATTAGTGCAATATAGTAATTAATTAATGTTAAATTTTAAATTTGATTAAATAAGAAATTAACAAATGGTTAATATATCGTACGATATTACAAGTCTTGGATTCGCGTTCAATAGAAAGAAAGACGGTGCAAATTAAAACTAGTTTGATCTACTAATTAATTTGGCGTGTCAGCTTTTGTCTAATTATAATATTTCTACTGCATAATTACTTCCTTAATTCATATCATTAATTAATTACTTTTTATCACTTGATAATTATAACATATACGTACTTTTCCAATTGTAACAAGCTTCTGAATTCATTATTAGAAAAAAAGAAAAGAAAAAAAAAACTCCTACTTGGACTATTTTTGTAATCATAATTAATTTATAAGCGATGTGATAAATATCGTTTGAGCTTTAATAATACCATTTCGACTTCGAACGCGATTTTGATCATTTTTACTTCAAATTTTGCAAAACCAGAAATATAGAATTGTAGTGTTTTGAATTAGCTTTATAATCCAACTCGAATCATCGAATTTGGATACTAGGTGAGGAATATATGCATTAATCAATGAACATTGCCCCACAACTTTGATGTGTGTGTGTGTATATATATATATATATAATGAGTTATCTAAAATTCAAACTGTGACTAATTTATACATAACTTTGTCGCACGACATCCAATCGAGCTGATTTAAGTTGTATTTATTATAAAGCTAACCCAAAGAAAACTACAATTTCCGTGTTTCGAATTTTGCCAAGATCAAAATAGAAATATGTCAAAATCAGATTCGAAGTCAAAACGATATTAGTAAAAATTGAAACGACATTTAACATTTTCAGCTTTTTTTAATTATTTCTTCCAAATCATTTCTTAAACCCAAGTAGTTACTTATTTATTTAAAGTACAATTTAATAAAGAAAAAGTGCAAATAATTAAACAAGGTGGAAGATTTGATTAGACAAAGATAAGTTAGCAAGATTGACCAGAGAAATAAAAATAAAAAATAAAAAATTAAAATAAATGACTTAGAAAACAATAGTCAAAGAGATGCTGATTGGAGGCACTAAGTTTGCACATGGAAAAACAATCTTGGATCTATAAACCCTAGTAAGATGTTATTGGAAATTAAATTAAATTAAATGGATAATTTAAAAATATGAACGCGTGTCAAGAATTTGGTGAATGAACTTTTTCAGATTACAATAAATAAAATAATAAACAATTAAATTGTTTGGGATGATTAATCAAACCGATCTTGAATAAGTTAGGCATTTTTTAAGGCCTAATTAAATATATTTAAGGGGCAATTTGCTATAGATCCCTCTATCGGATAATTTATGTATATAAATCCAAGTCAAAATTTAATGTTTTAATAAATTAAAAATATTTATTATGGCAAAAATACCCTTAATTAAATCAAATTAAATCCCCAAAAATCTCTCTATCAAAACAAATTTCCAAACATATCTCTTCCAAATATTAACTAAAACAAATAAATTAATTCATAATAAAAATATACAATTTATTTTACAAACTCATACTCTAAAAACGCCACCGGATCTCCACCACCGCCTATGATCCGGGAACTGCGACGCCTATGACTCCGCGAACTGCAAATAGCAAACTGAAAATTAGATTTTATATTATTGAATTGCAAACAATAAAATACCTATGATTTCGCCAAATGCAAACAGCAAACTGAAAAAACAAAATCCATAATTTGTATAACTGAATTACAAACAAAAAATTACCTATGGCTTCGCCAAATGCAAACAGCAAACTGAAAATTAGATTTTATATTATTGAATTGCAAACAATAAAGTACCTATGATTTCGGCAAATGCAAACATAAAACTTTTAAATTTGTTCAGTCACATAATATTTACTAGACGTGGCTTAATATCAACGTCGGTAAGTAGGTTTAATTTTTTCATATGTGTACGGTAGATCTTGTTGTCTTGCACAGGTGTATTAATTAACCTTTTCTAATTAATTATTTTCTGGTAATATATTAAAAATAAATTAATATAATTAAGCAAAAAATTGGGTTTACTTATATGATTAATGATTCTGGTGTACTTTAAGATGCTAAGAAAGATTATGAAATTTTTACTTTATCATAAAAGTTCTTCTGTGGATTTATCAAGTTTCTTAAAAACTCCCTTAACTTAGGTTAAATTAAAAAAAAGCACCTCACTTATCCGTAATTATCAAAACTATTGCTTTTGTTTCCGTCTTACATCGACCCCCTTACGGTGTGATTTTTCAAGGCATTTTTTTAATTCCAAGTAATATTTTCCAAAAAATGTCAATTCTATCCATGCAAACGTGGATAATTCTTTATGCTACTTTTTGAAGATAAAAATTTCCATCAAAAGGATAGTGGTAATACTGAAAATTAGTGAATGTGTTATTTAAGAAGAATAAAGATTCTGGGGCATCTAAAAAGTAGCATAAAGAAACGTCAATAAAATTAGAAATGAACTTTGATGCTCACACTCAATAAAATTAGTATTTACGTCTCTCATATGGTTTGCAAGCTATTATGCGAATGTGTAAGTTTACCCAGAGCACTTAAATGATTAACTGCGGATTCCTTCGTTAAAAAAAGAAAAAAGAAAATATTATATCCCTAAAAGGCTAAAATGAGGTTCCTTAAATAATCTTAAAACTGTTTAATATCTGGTAAGATATTTATGAACTTAAGGGGAATCTTATTAAAATAGAATTGAAGCATTTGGATTGATACGTTAATAATTATAAGTTTTATAATTGAATTTACGAAAATAAAATCTTGAAGATAAGATCTGATTTTCTGATCCCAAATCACTTAGGTGGTGTTTGCAAATACTTTTTGAAAGTGATTATGCGGTTTTTTTGCTCATAATCTGTTTTTAGGTGTTTGCAAAATCAACTTTTGCTTTTGCTTCTCTTAAAATAATCTGCTTTAAGCTATTTTTTTAAAAACACCCCTAACCCTGCTTTTTCAATTTTAGTTCATTTTCCAAAATATTTGCAGACACCCCCAACTTTTAGAAATAAGCACTTAAAACTAACTTAAATCACAATCACTAACTTCTGCTTTTAAATAATCATTTGCAAACACCACCTGAATCCGGATCTTATAAGTTATTTGAAATGAAAAATTATTATATGGTTTATTAGAGCATAAAAGTAACGGGCCTTCTTTGTTAAAGCCCGTATTAGTGATTTGCATAGCTCAACCCACAACTAAAAGCCCATATATGAAAGCCCAATTTATATACATAAAAAGCAATTATTTAAAGGGTGTTGCTATTTGCAGCGGGACTTTTACTGAAATTGGCTTATTTGCAGCGGTACCTTTTTCATTTAAATTTTTTTTTTTCAATTTCTCTCTCCTATTCCAAACACTCTCTAGAAATTCGAATTTCGTAAAAAAAATTGAATCTCCCGTTTTCTGGAGCACGGAAACTCGAAGAAAATTCAAGTTTCCGTGCTCTGCAGAACGGGAGATTCAAACGGCTTGAATCAAACGTTCTGCAGAGAACGGGAACTTGAATTTTCTTCGAGTTTCCGTGCTCCAGAAAACGGGAGATTCAAATTTTCGTGCTCCAAAAAACGGGACCTTCAAACTGTTTTTTGAATTTTTATTTTCGGAAATAAAATTAAAAATATTTAGATATGAATCTCCCGTGTTGTAGAGCACGGGAACTTGAAGAATCTTCATGTTCCCGTGTTCTACAGAACGGAGAACTCAAAAAACATGAGGTTCCCGTTCTACAGAACACGGGAACTTGAAGATTATTCAAGTTCCCGTGTTCTACAACACGGGAGATTAAAGTTTTAATATTTTTTTATTTTTTTTAAATATTTTTTTCTTAATATCGAATTTTCTAATTATTTAAGGAACATGATAACACATATTCGGATTATTGTACTCGTTTCTACATTCATCGTCAATTTTTTTGTCAAAATCCCCATCATCACCCTACCAAATTATAAAAATTAATAATATAAAGGAATATGAAAATTAATAATACCAAAAAAAAAAAAAAAAAAAAAAAAATTGAAACCCAAGTTCCCGTGCTGTACAGCACGGGTAACTCAATCTTTTCCCCTTTTTTGAAACTTCTCGTGCTGTATAGCACGATTAAACAGACTTTTAATTTTTTTTTTTTTTGTTTTTTCTTTCTTTTTACCATTTAAAAGTTATTCGGACCAGCAATTGAAAAAATCGTTGTTCGTTTTTGAATTTGTCGAACGAGCTTCAAATTCTAAGTTTTCGATTTTTTTTAGTTGAAAGCGTTTCGGTTTTTTTCGAAAGTTAGAAAATTGATAAATGAGACTACCGCTGCAAATAAGCCAATTTCAGTAAAAGTCCCGCTACAATTAGCATTTCAGTTATTTAAATACGGCTAATTGAAATCTTTCTAAAAATTTACAAATATTTTCCCTTGCATTTAAGTTTGGGTAAATTGCAGTGGCTACCCCTGACCCTGAGGTAAGGCCGACTTAAAAAAAATGCTTCAATTACAACCACCCATCTATTATGAATCTTTTTACGTATTTACCTTTGCAGTGTCAATTTTAGTGTAATCTTCTAAATTATGTGGGATACTCTTCAGTTGTATCCGTTCTACCCCGTTCGAACTCCACATTTTGAAATAAGATGTGTCTTTTTGGCTTGTAAACGTCAGATTGTGGTGAATGAGAAACTGAATTTTTGCATAAAACGAGAGTACAATCTACGGAATCTAGAAGATTCTATTGAATTTCTACATCTGGATATGTAAGAAGAGATAAATTTACTGTTTTCATCCCTCAAGGTTGTAATGATTTCACATTTGGTGCCTCGTATTTACAAAAAGCATATTTGGTCCCTCACGTAATTTACCATTTAATATTCGAAGATAATAACAAAGTGAAAAAGGGAAATAAAAAATGGGATGAAATTAGAACACAGGGTTTAACGCAGCAGCAAAATTGCTCTACCTGCAAGAAGGGTTTAAGCTTTTTCAATCCTAATTACACACAGTCCACACACAGATTTGAGAGTAAAGAGAAAATGGGGACGATGAAAAGGATGGTGAAGAAAGGATCGTTAATTAGTGAAATGGGGATCGTCAAAGGCGGCGGCAACATAAATTGGTTCCCCGGCCACATGGCGGCTGCCACTCGGGCAATCCGCGACCGCCTCAAAGTCTCCGACCTCGTCGTCGAAGTTCGCGACGCCCGCGTAAGAATCGCCGGATGTTTACATTGTTTTGTGGTTTCAATTTTTGCATCAAGCTTACTAAGTGTTTGATTATATGTTGCAGTGAGTGAGCTTAGTCTAACGTGAGTGATTGTTACAATGATTCAATCATATTTTTTATTCTTTTCAGGTTGTCGAATTTCGAAGTCAATTTCATGTACAGCTTGAATGAGTGTTGAAGCTTTATTTGTTATGTTAACAAAGCTTTCACGAATGATATGGCGATAATTAACCTTGAATCATGATTAACATGTTCCTTCTTTCAAGCATTTGTTTATCTGAATAAACGAATAGGGTGTTCGACTAAATTAACTCATACATTGTAGATACAGTTCGACCAATTCTTTGTTATTGTTTTCTTATTCTTGTTTGGCAACATTTTGTAGATACCATTGTCATCTGCAAACCAAGAATTGCAGAGTATGCTGGCAGGAAAAAGGCGGGTCATTGCTCTCAATAAGAAAGATTTGGCGAACCCCAACATCATGCATGTAATTTTTTTTTACCACACGTGTATCTATCTGTTTGTTTACTTACTGATGACTTATAATTTCATTGTCCAAGATTTAATTTCCTCTTATTAGCAGTTCAATTTGCGAGTTATTTCGTAAACAAACTATGTTAGTATGCCAGAGTTAGCATTTAAATTCTAAGGGGGTCGTTTTACAAAAAAAACATACTGGCCTTGTGGAATGTTTGGGGTTTAACCGGCTGGATTGGTTTTGAAAATGAAGTTTCTAAATTTTCTTCACTTGCTGGAAATTACTTGATTTATTAACCTCCTTAGTTCTTGTTAACGTCCGAAGATCTGTGCTTTTAAAACCATACTTGCTTGATTAGTTCTTTTGATTTGAGAATGAGATCTCTGCTTATTCATGTTGTGCAGAGATGGATTCGCTATTTTGATTCATGCAAGCAAGATTGTCTTTCAATAAATGCACACAGCAAAAGTTCCGTTAAAAAGGTTGGTTGGACTATCTAATATTTCGAGATTGAACAATTCATTTGGTATAATATTTCAATAATATGTCCACAAATTTTTGTTGACTCTATTTTCCTTTTCAAGCTCATTATCTTAATTTTTTCTTCCAAATTTTTTCTGACTTTTCATTGATGTTTCAAAGCTTCTTGATCTTGTGGAGTACAAATTGAAGGAGGTTATCTCAAGGCAGCCCACTCTCATAGTCATGGTGGTTGGTGTTCCCAATGTCGGCAAATCAGCTCTAATTAATTCCATCCATCAATTAGCATCAATTCGATTTCCAAGTGAGATTCTAATTTTCAGTATTGTTTTTCGGTTGTCTCTTATTGTGCGAAGTTGTTAGTATTCAATCTCTGCACTGCGATTATGGTCTTAGTTTTATCTTAGTGCAGGGGAGGAATAAGCGAGCCACGGTGGGACCCTTACCTGGAGTCACTCAAGATATTGCTGGATTCAAGGTAAATAAATATGATTTTCCCCCCAAAAAGAAAAGAAAAGAAACGATAAATGATTTTTTTGGTTTAATAAATAACTCTTTTAAGTTACAAGATAATATGTGGTTTCATTTCGGTTTGTCTTAAAATTGTTATTGAAAATGTTAACATGCTAATTGATAGAAAACATCTGATATAGATTGCACATCAACCTAGTATATACGTTTTGGATACACCGGGAGTATTGGTTCCAAGTATTCCAGACATAGAAACCGGGTTAAAGCTAGCTGCTGCAGGTTTGTTTATATTTTTCGATTCTATATTATCCTTTTTACTTCTCTTTTTGTCTTGGTTTTTAACCTTTAAGGTACCCAAAGAAATCTAGCATTCATGTTTAGAACCAATTATTTTATTTATTACCATGTTAAGGTTGATGTTCGAGACATTTTTGTGCAGGTTCTGTTAAGGATTCTGTAGTAGGCGAAGAAAGAATTGCACAGTACTTACTTGCAGTTTTGAACACGAGAGGCACTCCTCTACATTGGAGGCGCTCTATGAGTAGAGAAAGCGAAGATAATAATCATCTCGGTAATGAAGACAAACCCACCTTTAGTCTTAAAGATCTCTTGCCGAAGAAGAATAGCCCTCCTATTAATAAATCTAATATTCACTACATTGAGGTAATAACTCTCCAAAAATTACTAAAAAATATTTTATTTTTCCCGATTTTTTATATTTTTTTTCCAATTAATTTGCAGGATATAGTTAGTAATGTTCAAGGGGCACTTTGTGGGACTTTGTCTGAATTCAACGGAAACATTGAAGATGAAAGTGAGTTGGGGAGCCTTATAGAACAGCAATTTGAAGCACTGCAAAAAGCACTAAAGATACCACATAGAGCTTCCGAGGCTCGTACTATGATATCTAAGAAGTTTCTTACACTTTTCAGAACGGGCAAACTAGGTCCGTTTATCCTTGATGATGTCCCTATTGACGCCAATGAATCTCTTCTTAATCCTCGTACGTAAACCGCATTTTGTCTAATTTACTTTTTCCCCCTTTATTGTTGATCGAAGTCGTATGTAATGTAACGCTTGCTAACGTGCAAACTTTTAAGATTTATTATGAATGTACAATCTGATATCGGTGGTCGAATAATACATAGGGTATCAAAATTGAATTGCAAAATAATATCATGGCGAAACAAATCACTCCATGCTTGGTTTTGTGTGCGTCTCATTTGTTTGAGTCGATGAATTCTCTGTACTCTTTCTTCATTTTGACTCCCGACATTGTCCTGCAAATTTAAATTTAAATACAAATCAGGTCAAAAGAAGCTAAAAAACTATAAATCGAATTGAGCAGAATGTATGTTCGTCCAACTTTGTTTGAATTATTTTTGTCGAGCTTTAAAAGTTAATTTTATTTTAATTCGGACCATAAACAAATCGATACATATTATCGAAAAAAATATATGTATTTAAGAAACCTGAGCATTTCTTTATTTTTGAAAAACTGTACGCAAGGTGTCCCCATGATTCCGGCAGCCTCGGCAATCTCGGGATCTTCCTCAATGTCCACCTCAACAAAATGGACATTCTGGTCGTACTCGTCTATTACCTGCCACATGTATTTTCGTTCAGACACGCATCATAGAGCAAAAACAAAAACCTTTCATATGTACGGCGTAATCCACTGTTTTCTGCAATTAACGTACAAACCATAAAACTGAACATTTCAAGGGTGTGACGTATATAAGATACCTTGCTAAGAATCGGTTTCAAAGTCCTACAAGGACCGCACGTGGGCGACGTATATAGTATACATATGAGTCTCGGACTTTCATGGTACAACTTCCTTAGAGCGTACTGCATCAGAGAGAAAACAGTCGGTGAAAAAATAGAGGGTAACTTGCTCCAACGCGCACAGTAGATTATAATTTCTCGATTTGTGAAATGACGTACCTGCCCTCTGTGCTTTGTGAGAGTGATATCAAAACCTTCGTGCACATCTTTGTCGGTAAGCTCTTTCTTAACCTCTTCAGTAGCAGGCTGATACATTCAGATAGATATAGAGAAACAAAAGAACTCTTCATCAGAATTCGAGTTTACAATAAGCACGAAACGCGAAAGCAATTAGTGTAAAAAATTTACATGCCTGATGAAATTCAATCAACAGATTTCTGCTCGTAAGATATCTTTCAACCGATAACGCTGCTACACATCCTGATCCAGCTGCAGTTATGGCTTGCCTCCATTCATGATCCTGTTAAACGACATATAATTCTCAGACAAGCAAAAAAAAAACATGAATAGTGTAACTTTTCAGACGAGTTCAGTCTGTAATAAATTATTTACCTGAACATCTCCAGCAGCAAATACACCCTCAACCGAAGTGTTTGCAGAGCCCTCCTCGACCAAAACATAGCCCGAGGAATCGAGGTCAACTTGTCCTTCCAACAGTTGACTATTCGGAGAATGTCCTATCCCGTAAAACAAGCCTTTTACTTCAATAACCGATTCCTGTTTAGTATCGAGGTTTCTGACCGAAATGCCCGACATCTGCCCCTTTGTGTTGCTGACAACATCCACCACTTCGGTATTGAAATGGACTGTAACGTTCGGGTTGTTGAAAACTCTGAAACATTCGCCATAATCAACCTGTTAAACAGACATTACAAGGAGTTGAAACCTTAAAAAACATCGTTTGTTAACCATTTTATTTATTCGACTCGAAAATGACAGCCATGCAAGATGATAATCAAGACAAGTTTCTCTTTCTTGTGAAGTTGAAACCTTAAAAAAGACATTTGTTTGTTTACAGACCTGTCTTGCATTGCTTTTGATGCCCTTAATTGGTCCCTACGGACAAGTAAATGAACATGGCGAGCGTATTTAGTCAAGTACAGTGCTTCCTCTGTAGCCGTGTCACCTCCTCCAACGACAGCTAGGATTTGACGCTTAAACAAAGGTGATGCTCCGTCACATATCGCACAAGCACTTATTCCTCTGCTCCAGAATTCATCTTCTCGAGGCAGTTTCAGCCTCTTTGCGGTGGCTCCTGTAGCATATATAATACTGTGGCACTTTACCTGAAAATAGATAAAAATACTATAAATCCACTTATGTAAGTATTGTTTCGTTTATGTAAGAAAGTAAAGTATCACCTTACGGTCACTACTTTGCACGGTAAAAGGTCTGTTTTTCACATCGACGAATTCTACATCTTCTTGAAATAACTCTGCTCCCCAACGCTCAGCTTGTCGTCGCATTCTGGTGGAATAAAAATAAATACAGTCCAAATTATTATCTTAAGTTATATAATAAGCAACTTACGAAAAATATCGGAAAAGAAAATTTAGAAAAAAATTCAAACACCTATCCATTAAGTCTGGACCAGTTATTCCATCCGGAAAACCGGGGAAGTTCTCCACTTCAGTAGTGGTCATCAATTGACCTCCAGGAACACCACCTACTTGATATCCCTCGAACACTACAGGCTTTAAGTTCGCTCGAGCAGCATATATTGCTGCCGTGTACCCTGCAGGCCCCGATCCTATAATTACCACATTCTCGATTTCGCGAGCTGGAAAAACATAAAAATAAATCAATTAATTAGACGGTGACCGTTAGAAGTAACAAATTCACGGTAAACCACGAACGCTTTCGTTGACGAGCAAATGAAACATAGACAAATCCAAGCAAAGAGTTCAAACCATTTTATCTTTACAAGAAACGTAGAAACTACGTGTGAACATCAGTTGTTTTACTTTGTGTTCATTTTCCGAAACTTCTTTTACTTATAGGCAATAGCACTATTTGATTTCATTGGGGAATTTACACAAACAGTATATATACACAGTGAGAGCCAAAGGGAGCAGAACAAAAGACCTGAAGAACTAGGCTGCTCGTCTGTGGAAGCCGCAGCGGCGGCGGCGGCGGCTACGCGTAACGATGAACCGGACAACCGGCGGAGTGCGTACACATTTGAAACACCGGGTGCGGCGAACCGGGCGGGTTGCCGGCGGTTCGACCCGTTTTTGAGGAAGATGAGACTGTCGCGAACGGAAAAAGGAGCGTCGGAGAGAGAAGAAGGCGTGGCCATCGCGGAGAGCATTGCTCGGCGAGTTCCGGGTCGGAGTCGGGACCCGATTCGGGTTTCCGATCGGGATCCGATAACGAGATGGTTTGTTATCTTGGGGTGTGGAGTGGCAGGAGTGATGACCATTGGTTTCGAACAGTACGATATCTTTTGATACACAAAAGCTGGTCCAAAATAAAACACGTGAAATTTGTGTACATATTTTTTTTTTTTTTTTCTTTTTATAATATATATTAATAGTTTTTATTATTAATATATTTTATATTTTATAATTTAAGGGCTTAGTTATGGCCCAAATGATCTACTACGTTATAGCCCAAACCACAAACTTGTAGATGGGCACAATTAAAAATTGGTTGCGGCTATATGCAATACTCATTCCACTTGTGCAAGACCAAATTAAAGAAAGATTTCAAAAGATTCTATTTTATTAAGATGGAATGACAAGTATGCCCATACATTAAATTGACTTTTTTTTCTCATATAAGACCAAATACAAATAATGAGAAAAAAACAAAAATCGACACCAAGGTGTCGAAAAACTATGCTACAAATCGACACTTAAGCGTCGAATTTCATAGGTAAAAATCGACATTGACATGTCGAATTTGTAGCACAAATTCAAATGTCGAATTTTATACCTCAAAATCGACATCTAAATGTCGATTTTTACCTGTAAAATTCGACATGTACATGTCGAATTCGTTTGCGCGGGATTTTTTTTGGAAAATCGATATTCTAGCTAAAAAAAACCCATAAATGCATACATTCTTGGGTTAATCCATTGTAGAATCTTCTATTTTGATGTCTTCTGACTCCATACTTGCCATCTTTGTAAGATTTGTTGAGTTTTGATGATTTTGAATTTCTAGGTTTTGTGGGTTAATGGAGGAGGAAGGAGAAAGGTCTTGTGAGTTTTGGAAGATGGAGAAGATGATAGTTGGTCTTGTGGTAGGGTTTTTTGTGTTTTTGAATTTTTGGTCTTGCATATTTGGATTTTTTTATTATAGTATTTATACATTGAAAATTTTAATTTGGTCTTGCACAAGTGGAATTAGTCTTGCGTATAGCCGCAGCCTTAAAAATTACCACCCCATAAGACCCAAAAAAAAAGAAATTAAAGTAAATACATGCCTAATAAATAGTTGTGTGATTAGAAGGATGTACATAGTAAATAAATGTCTAAGTGATGAATTTTTACACGAAAAATAGAAAAAGAAACTCGACGAACTCGAGCTCGATCTTGAGCCTGCCAAAACAGATGAGCTCAGCTCGTTCACGCCCCTATTTGTGAGTAAACAAATAGCAAGTCTTTTTTATTAATCAATTGTGTAAAACGGTAAACAATACATACCACTTGTTCAAACGCACAAGATTTCCAAAGATCAAAACTTACATCATACAATTCATATCAAACAACTTTATCTACATTAATTCCTTAACAAATACAAATGCAATACATTACACACACACCCTTTTACTCAAATAAAAAAAATCTACAAAGAGATGAAATAAAAATAGGATATGATCTTCAATGATCACAAAACAGAGATACATACCAAACCAAATCAAAGAATGTAATCAAGCAGCAATGTCCTCATTAAATTACAAATCAATTGTAGAACACTTCTTTAGCAATAGTCGAGGACAAGACCGTAAAAAAAAAAAAACCCATCGAAGAAAAAGATTCGACAGTGCAGGGAATAGAAAAAAGTACTTGTCCACGAGTTCATTTCTAGAAGAGATCGACTTTCTTTTTGTGAATATCCTGCTTCCATTTCGGCATTTTGCAGAAAGCATCTTTTGTCATTCCCAGAACCGACTCGAATTCTTCATCCGATAGATAAGTCTGTGCAATAATATCATTGCAAGTCGTTAGAAATTAGTATCGGTATGAAATTACTGTCTGAAAAAACCGATATTGAAATCAGCTGATAGTAACAAACCTCTCTTCGCTTAAAATCAATCCCGGTGACTGGATTGTCAGATTTAGCCTTTAGCTGGTCATAGCTAAATGTACTGTGATTATTTTCCGAGATATTTTCATCCTGGTCAATGTCTTGCTTTGACTCTGAATCCTCGCCGTTTGTCTCCACAACAGGCTCAACTGTCTCAATTTCCTTAACTTCCAAAACTTCTTTCGGGTTTTCAATCTCGGCAACTTCTTCACTCTTCCTTGGAGCTACCGAAAAAAGAAAAATTATATTGGCCGAGTATTACTATAGACATCCAAATTCAAATTCGAAAAAGCAGTAAATTTCGGCACCGAACAAATCGGAGCTAGACTAATTGATAGTACCAGGTGGGCTAGCTTCTGCAATCGGGCTTCTATTTGCGCGGGAAGGAGATACTTCGGGTGATGATTTCTTTTCGGCTGTAAGAACAGACGACAAAGCAGCCACTGCAGCTGCTCGTTGCGAGCCCTGACCTGTACCGCTTGGTCTAGACGTTGAAACAGTTCTTGGAGTTGGAGATGAACTAAATGCCGAGTTCAGAGCAGCTAAAGCTGAAGCTCGTTGGGTGGGACCCCCATTATCTGACCCGTTAGACTTCTCCTGATTTGCAGATAGCTTGTAACGTAAGTTAATATAGTTCAAGTAAAAAACGATGTATGCTCTCGAGTATGTAGCATTGCACAAAAATGCAAGATTATTACCTCTACACCATGACCAGTGCCAAAGAGCTGCATCACCTTCTTTTGGAAAGAGTTTCCCTGTGCCTGTTTGGGCAAAATAAAACAACAGCTGTTCAGATGGGCATATATATATATATATATATATATATATATATATATATATATATATATATATATATAGAGAGAGAGAGAGAGAGAGAGAGAGAGAGAGATCATAATAACACGAGTAGATGAATATGACATACAATTGCTTTTGCAGGATCCCATGAAAAAAATGCGGTGAAGAAGCAGGGCTCGTTTCCTTCTGCAACTCTGTACAATGGAATATTCGGGGACAATCCATCTAACAAAGCCGCCATCTCCATGTATTTCTGTGATTAGATTTGACTGGTCAAATACTCAATAGAGCAGGTACCGGAAAAATATCTTTAGCACATCGGAATCAAAGTGGACAACTACCTGTCCAATTTCAAAAGCATTTTGTTTCTCTTTAGAGTCCACTGATTGACCAACCCAAACAAACACTTCGGCATGTGTGTCAAGAATCAATGTGTCCTCCGTTAAAAGGTCGTCTTGAGAAAAGTTGTAGATTTCTTCAACCTGCCAATATGAGAGAATATAAGATTTTTCTTATAATGCACGGATTGCTAAAATGGACCTTCTTATCTATTTTCGACTCTAGTTCTTACCTCGAATTTTCCTGGCAATTCACGAACAAGCATGTGCAGCAACCGAGGAATAAGTTAGAACAAATTAAAATAACATGGTTAAAAAGGAGAGAAGAGTAAAATAAAAGTTGCATCGGAAGAATTGTACCTTTGTTGAAGGAGAAGGCAAATAAGTGTGGATCTCTGACAATCTCCGGAGTTACTTTCTTAGTGGTGTAACTTTGTTTCCCTCCAAGAGCAAACCAAAAGGACGAGCTCTCGGTTCCTTCTTTAGTGTGTTTGATGGTTGATCCTGGCTGAGTTCACCAAGTTTTGGAGATTTAAGTTGACAATAGCAACACAAGGTGTTCTGGAAAGGTAATTCGAAACATGCAATGCAATATATCCAAAAAAACTGTGTACCTTCAGAAATTCTGCAACTTTGGCTGCTAACTGTTGTTGTTCAACAGTACTTTGACTACCGTGCCAACTGAAAACTGAAGTTCCGGATTGAAGAAGAAAGCATTCACTTGAATTAAGTGACGCTGCCACCTACGAAGATAACAGGATTTGGTTTAACTCAGATTCAATTGACTAAAACACGAACATTTTTTTCTAGATTGCAGTATTGCAAGCAACTTAAAACCAAAAATAAATAAATTAGCATACAGCTTCAACTTGAACAGCTTTATCATTATGCGAAGAAGTTCCAGAGATGCGAATGAGTGCAACACCATCAGCGGTGTATGTTTCATTGTTCAAACCTTTGTCTGCAATATAGTTTTTGTAACCTGAGCTCGTTCCACCCTAAAAAATGCTTCCCAGACTCAGATTTCTTAGTTTAAAACTACTGCATAACAAAATATCGCCATTACAAGTAAAGAAACGGCACCTTAAGGACAACCATTGGCTGAAAGATTGCAACAAACTGAGGTGACTCTTTCCCTTGAAATATCCAGCCCTGAGAATGAAGCATAATTCTTATCTCAACATCGTAATTCTAATATTTTTTTAAGTGGTAAAACAGTGAGTTATGTTACTACCTGAACTGGTCTTCCCTTCAGTGAGTTATACATAGTAGTTGAAAGTCTAGCAGCCGTTTTCTGATCCTCCTGAAGATTTGAAAAGTCGATTTTATTAGTGGCTATATGAGGAGAAAACATGTACAAATGAATCAAAACATATACCTTTCTATCTCAAGTAAAATGTCCTACGTTTATACAATTGCAGCATTGATATTGAGAACACTTAGAATTTTTTTCTGATTTTCTATTAAGCACGGATTGGTTTCATTATATATCCACGAACCTCAATGCTGTCTTTACCAATCCAACAGCACAAATAGTAATCTTCCTTCCTTTCATTGTGATTGTATGTGTAGAGCACTATGTAGCAATTCCCACTGTAAAATTTACCGATGTCTTCATCGGGCACTGAAGTTTTAGCACCGCCATTGATAAGCCAAACCTGAAAATGTTAGAGATCAAAGCATTCTGAGGTAAGACAGTGGTATATACCATTAAAACAATTCCTGAGAAACTAAATACACAACGGAAATTAGACCTCGATTTTTCCGCCTCTCCATTCTGAGGTAAGACAGTGGTATATACCATTAAAACAATTCCTAAGAAACTACAAAATACATAACGGAAATTAGACCTCGATTTTCCCGCCTCCTTCAAGCAATGGAGGGACTTCCTCGTTCACCGGAACACTTTTACTAGCTCCTTTTGAGCCTACACCTTGCTGCTTCAGCATAGCTATGATGTTTGCACAACTCACGATTAAAACATTAAATTAAATTAAATTAAATTAAATTAAATTAAATTAAAAAAAAAAAAAAAAAACGTACCGGCTACTTTTCCCCGTCCCTCTTCAGCAACAGAAGGTGCTGATCCAGCTGGCCAGGAATCAAAGCTGGACTTGAAAGAATGAGTCTCGTAACCTTGAATAAGCCGAGTTATATGTGTTGACTTTGGTCTATTTTGGCTTGCCAAGAAATCCTGAAATATCATTTGAATGTGAGAATTCGTATAGCAAATATTTAGAGTGTAAAGATGTGAAGTTAATATTCGACCTCTGTAACTTGAATAGCAGCTTTCCTCTCATCAACTTGAGTTACCCGGCCAACCCAAACAAATACCTCAGCACCACAATCCAATAAAAAACATTTATTATTTTCCAGTGCCGACTTGGAAAGTTCACCATCTACAGTCTTAACTTGACCGTCAATTATACTGCCAAGAAACAAGCCGTTAAGATTAGTTAATGCAGTAACTAATTGAGCAACAGAACAATCACATGAAAATAAGATTAATGATAGTAAACAAATCACCATATTATACACTCTAAGAAGTCAAAATCCAAAAGAAAATAGAATAATATATGAATAAGGTACCTGTAAAGTTGGGGAGAAGTCTTCTCCGGGATGACATCATCTTCTGTAGCAACTCTTTTACCGATAGGAGCGAATCCGCCAAATAGGATCCAGAATTCACCAGAATCCGACTCAGCTTGTAATTTTCCATCATCTGCAAGTGAGGAATAACATTTCAACACAAATGAACAAAATCAATAATCAATTAAATAGATGAAGTTACGAATAGAGGGGAAAGAAAACAGAGAATCTTACCAACAATTGCCACATCACACTTCCCTTCGTGATACTTTTCCTTTAAAAACTGGATTACTTCTAATGCTTTGGCCCTTTCTTGAATATTGGAGTTTGCACCATTGAACTGATATATCTTGTCTTTCGAGTCGAGAACAAAAACATCATCGTGATTTAATGAGGATCGTGAGAAAGGGACCTGCATGAATTGTAGAGCCAGTTAACCTACATTATGTATGACCACACAGTACACTAGTTTTATGACAAAACGATAATATTTGGATGCATCACTTACCTGCTTTAATCTCACAACTCGTTTTCCTCTACATATATACAATCGTGTTTCGAACTCTTCTTCTTCGGTTTTCTTAAATCCAGAAGCAACACCACCTTCCAATGGTATAATACATGGTCTAAAATACGACAAGAATTTGTCTGACTCATGCCCTTGTAATTCTCTGTACTGCACAGCACGGCCACCAAGAATGGCATCGAGTTCAACAGTTTTTATAGCTGCAGTTCCCGCTTCATCCTAAGGATTTTTACAACACCAAGAAAAAATAATAATAAATAAAAAAATAAAAATGACTTTTAGGAAGAAGAAGAATACAAACCTGGCTAGTATCCTTTCCGAGCCAGAAGTGTATGTCAAAAAGATAGGCACCTCCCTTTCCAGCACTTGTCTACACAAGGAAAGCATTTGAAGTACAAGTCAGAAAAAAAACAAGTGCCGAATTTTTGCTCAATCTTCTAAATCAAGATAACAACAGTAAACTGAATCAACAAATCAAGACAAAACGAACCTGCAGGATGATATATGAATCCCCGGAGTAGAATTTACCATAATCAGATTTTGGCAAAGGAACCGGTTGGAAGTTCTCAATTCTCCAAATCTCAGTCCCTCTGTACAGGATTAAGTTTTCACAAGAAACTAAAATTTCAAAAGCAACAATAAAATCAAGTACAAACAGAATACGAAAATACTAATTTGGTTAACAATTAATCATAGTTCTGTAAGAAGGATACATTCTCTGACCAGTTCCTTGAAAAGCAGGTTCCAGCGTTTTAACTGGATGTAGACATTATGCGATACCCTTCTTGATTCTGATACCGGAACTAGATCTTTACCTTCTGTTCCGTAGAATCAACTGCAGAAAGAAACAATAATGAAAAAGATATAAGCAAGTACAAAAATGATCGACAATGTAAGAGAAAATACGTGTTCTCTTGATACAGTTGAAGCAAATAATGAATCCACCAAAGGAAGAACAATTTACTTGATATCTCTAATGATAAAGATATTCAGCGCACTGTCGATTGTCAAATTCAAATATTCGAATATCGAAAACCTTGAAGCCAACTAAACAAATTTCCAAGTGAAACATCAAAACTTCCACCCTCCAACATAGTTCAATATGCCATTAACCCATTTGATCCATTTTCTTTGAAGATTATAAGGATCATAAGATTATCGCAAGTTCGAAATAAGATTCGTGACGAAAAATAACGAATTCAATACGAGTAAAAACACCAAGTAAAGATCATAATAGTTATATGAATATTACATATTTTCGAAATATTTCTCCCAATCTAACAATAGCTCGGATCAAAAGAAAACAAATGAGTTCAATCACATTATAATTCAAAAACACAATGAATACAGAGAGACACGAAAATGTATCAAATACCAACAAGAAAAAATAGCCCAACAAAAGAGCTGAAACTCTTCACTGAACAAAACCTGTAAGGGATCTCGCTTTCCACACTTGAAGATTTTGATGCGAACCCCTTTTTCAGAAGGAGAAAGTGTGCATAGAGAGAGAGAGAGGTTTATAGAGGGAGTGAGTTACAGCAAAAGTAGACACAAAGAGAAAAAAAAAATTAATGTTTATTATAATTCTAACATGGCAAAAAGAGGAACGAATTATTGCTGCATGTGTTGTTAGGAATGGAAATTATATACAATTTTTTTTTTTTTACTTTTTTACTTGCTGGGGCTTTTGAGATTTTATGCAGACAATTTTTATTATATTTATAAGATTTACAGAATAGTATATACCAAAAAGGAAGAAGAAGGAGACGAGAAAGGGAAGTTCGTTCTTTTTCCTTAAAGGAAAGAATGCGTAGATGTAGAGAGAGAAAGATATTGGTTTAGAGAGAGAAATGTGATTGATAGACTGCGACGAGTGAGAGAGAGAGAGAGAGCATAAAGATCCGTCGATGGCAGCAGCAGGCACCAGCCATGTTGGCCCTTTTTCCTCATTTATTATTATTTTTCTCAATAATTTAATTAAAAAACGGTTTCTTTTTCTTATTTATATTTTTTTTTTTGAACAAATGAAATTAAATAAGTTGTTTTGGAGAACAAAAAAGTAGATACGAAAATAAAAAATAAAAAATAAAAAATAAAGGAGATTTTAAGACACCGGGTTGGTTTAAGTCATTTTCATTTTCTAATAAAAATGTAAATTGGCTTCTAATTTAAGACCGTTTGGTCACTGTTTTCTTAACTTCAAATGAAGTTAGGCGTCCCGTAGCAGATGAAGCAACTTAGCTTTTGTCAATTGATCCAAGTTCGAGTCCTATTGTCAGCAGCCATTAGTGTGATTTACATCTCTAGTATGGTTTGCAAGTTATAATATATACGAAAACTGCAATTTAAGTCGATTGCATGCATCGCTCATACTAGATCATTTAATCAAATTTACACTTATTTCTTGTCTTCCCTTCCATCATCTTATTTGGGTCAATAATTAAAAACATTAATATTTATTTAATAGTTTTTGCTTTTTATCTAAAATGACTGTTAATGATCAGATAGCATGTGCCTTTTGGTCTGCCGGCTTCTACATTGTGGCCCATACCACCTGTAACATTTATAGCTTTTCTTTCTTTTTCCAATTGCAATCTGAAAAAAAAAGAAACCCGATTTTGAGATTATAATTTCCAATCCAATTCTTGAATTTTGCAATTTTCATTCCAATTCTTGAATTTGTAATTTGATAATAACTGAAGCTACCAAATTATGCTATAGGTTGATAATAAAGAAATAGAATTCCGAATCTCACCGCATCCCATCAGAACATCTTCGATTCCGAACAAGTCTTTAACTTCGAAGTTTTTAAACGTCGATACTAAATTTCAAATCTGAACCGTACGATTTCCGGTCTACTTTAAGCCTATGTTATCCCACTATTCACATAACAATAACAGCAAAACAAGGCCCTCACTCAAATCTCTTTTACCAGTGCAAGACTTTTAAATAAAGTTCTCCTTTTAAGTCATAATAAAAGTTCCCATTGCAAACAACCCATGTTTTCGTCTCCCTTTTCGGGTGCTCGCTAGTATATCACAGTACGTACTGCTGCAAAAAGTAGCCAGTTCATAGCTCCAACAGATTCTCACAACAATTAAAGACAATCATAGTTAATATATGCATTGTAGAGCCTATACATATAGGCACAAGAGAGATCTAGAGTTAACAGCGCAGTTAGCAACAATTAATTAACGTAAAAACAAGCATAAATATGAAATTTATACCAAGTGGGATTTAATTAGATAACATCGTACATAGAACGATAGAGAACTTGAGGTCCCCGACGAGATGCCCTATGTCTCTGGTCCTTCACCTACTTATAGTAATTCTTAAAAACCTAATATTTCGTATATAAATTTATTAATTTTCAAGAATTGTAGTATGTTTGGTTTGGCTCCCCGATGCTGATGAAGCAATCTAGTTAACAGTTGGCATATATATTAATTGAGAAATGATGATTGATAAAAAAGACTGAACTACTAAATAGAAAATCGAGGCTAATGAAGAGCATACTTATCATGGGATAAAGCAAAGATATGAATGAGGATCACCCCGCCCCGAGCCCCACCCCCACCCTCGAGTTTCAGTAAATGAACTTTTAATTGCAATAATCAATCACCACCATATCAGAGAAAGAAAACTAGCAAAGTTATTGAACATGATAATTTATCAAACAAGAAGGATCATTCGTTTGCAAATTGGGAAGAAAATCGGCACGTGATTATTTAATTAAAATCAGGTTTGGGTGAAAATAAAGCCCCAAAATCAAATCCAACAAATTTGAATTGCAACTTGGGAAAAAGCTAGCAGCATTTCTCATTAATACAGCTCGGTAAATATACACCGTTTGTTTTTATGCCACGCTTTCCTCTGTTTTCGATATACTTAACGCACGAATAGAACATATATTTACAAGTAATTAAATAATTATCGGCTGTTTGTTTGGGGGTGTGGAGAACTAACCTTGAATGTCGTTTCAGTTTCAGCACATGATACGATCTGTGATGTGTATGTTCGTTGAAGAATCTCGGTATATCGATTTCCAAAAGCAATCTGCATAACAGATACAAATATAGGCACATTAATTAAACTGTTTCTCTCATGTGGTGTTTAGTTAAGTTAAGAAAGTGATTTAGAGCCAAACCTTTTGCACAAACACGAGCGAAAGCACTCGTTTTAGTAGCGTAATTTCTCGTAAGAGTTTTGCACAAACACGTCTTCCCTGAATCATTATACTTTATAGCGGCAATTCGGTTTCTCTACTCGCATCGAAATTCTTCTGGTTTTCGTGCGGCATCTCCCCGAAGGATAATTCACCTCCATACTGCTTGTAAATATACTAATTAGTAGATGAATTTGGTATTATAGTTGGTGAAATGCATAATTCATCACTGCTAGGGTTTAGCTGGATCGCCATTAATATGTAATACTTTCTCTGCAAGCTGATCTGATTTCCAGACACTAGGGTTTAGTTGCAGATGAATCTAAAATTGGGACCACAACACCAGGTATTCAGATTCAAGCAGAAAGAAAACACCAAAAGCAGAAATGTATACTGCAACGCAACATACCTAGATGAAGAGCCACCGGAGAATGCAACAAAAACACTACCGGGAGGCGAAATCATGGAATTCGAAGTAACGAAGAACCGAGAATTTTCCGAACAAATCATTCGTGAAGAAGTCGCCGTTGCCGGAATATTCTTCTCTGTAACAACCGGATTTGCCATTGCCCGACGAATTTTTCGCGCTCTCTTCAGTCTTCACTCGTTTCCTGAGAACGAACAGAGACAAATTTCAGAGGGTTTTGTGAATTTTAAAACGGGCCTTAAATTTTTTAATTGGGTAGTCCGGCCCAAACTTGAAGCCCATTATCCAGCCGATTTCTGTCAGCCCAATATGTAGAAACCAGGCCGAATTTTTCCACGCACCAAATAGAAGCAACATAGGTTTCGCCTCCGACGACGCCATTCCCTCCGCCGTAAGCCGCCGTCGCGTTCTCTTCAACCTCGTGGTGGTGAAAGGTGAAAGTCTGCTTCAGAAATTTACAGGTATATATTATTTCAAACGCCTTGATTTTGCAATACATTGTGTCTGCTTTGGTTTGGTTATTATGAATTAATATTATGCCGATTAATCAAAGTTCCCATGCTAGCTGAACTGAGATTTTTTGCTCTCTGTTTTCCGACTGTGGAATTCTATATTTTCTGTGTGCGAGAGCCTTTAATTTTCTTCCATTTGTTGCTTTGGTGTGAGTGATTGAAATTTTACGAGATTGAACTGATTCATAAAGCTGAACTCAAGGATTTTTTTTTTTTTGGTTCCAAAGCAATGTAAGCCATTGATGAACTGTTTTCATCTTCATCTGCTGCTGTTTTCTCAGAATTATTGCAATTTGTGTGACAAGATAAAAACTGCAAGAAAATGGCTGTTACAAGTGGACCAAATGATTTGTCTTCGGAAATGGAGGTGGATGCTTTTCGGCGTCTTTTTCCTCTGCGCTTTCACGAGCGTCACCTTCTTGAATCGCTAAGGCCTGACGGCCGCCCCCTTGGAAGAGCTAGAGACACCACACTTATGCTCGGTTAGTCGATCATTTATCTGCATACCCTATTGACCATATTGCCCTCTCGTTCATGTACTATTACGTAAACACCGTACACTTTTTCTAACAAAATCAACCTCTCGAAAATATAGGAGCTGTTGCATCTGCTAATGGATCAGCGATGGCAAAGATAGGTTCCACTGTAAGTGTTTGTATTTATTGTTGGAAATTATTTTGAGTCCTCTTTATGCGCTAATTGGGAGTTCTGTATCGTGCTCAGACAATGTTAGCTGCGATTAAAATGGAAGTCATGACTCCAACTGCAGAGGCACCTGATGAAGGATGCATAGGTTAAATTTATTTTGTTACATTTCCATTTTTTTTTTCGGTTTTTTTTTTCTCTTCTAATGGTTCTCATTGATACTCGTTTGTTCCAGCCATTGAATTCCACATGCCTCCGATATGTTCTCCACTGGTACGACCTGGCAGGCCAGCAGAGGTAGCTCCAGTTATATCGAAGCAATTATCCGACACCATTTTGAGGCAAGGGATCATCGACACTGTGTTGATATCAATGAATTTTTTTTTTAAATAATTATTTTTAGCTTCTTTTATGCTCTGCACTAAATACCTGATGAGCTGCAGTTGCGGTATCGTTAGTAAAACAAAATGACATATTGACTTCATTTTTACACATCACAACGCTTTCTAGTCATTTGTCACTTATCAGTGTACACAATTCATGCAGCTCGGGCATGATTGATCTTAAAGAATTATGCTTAGTTGGTGGTAAAGCTGCATGGATGGCATATCTGGTAATAAATTCAAAATCCCACTCGTCCATACGGGCATAAGTTAGAATCGATGCCTCTAGTGCATGAATCAACTATCATGACCAATCATTATAGAATATATGTATGACTCTTGCAGGACATATACTGTCTGGATGCTGATGGTGCCCTTTTTGACGCAGCATTGCTTTCGGCGGTGGCAGCCTTCTCGCACTGTAAGTTGTATAATGGGTTTTCTCGTTTTATTCGTTTTAGTGTCTTGATTTTGAATTTTTGAACTATTATGGCCAAAAGATTTGCATGCGGTTCTTTGAATGGTGCTTGATCCTTTGAATGTGGTTCTTTATATCTCAATTCTTGATTCACCAAAGTTGTAGACTTAGTTTTTTCACACCTGAAAAAGTTTATCATATGCTGCAGTTCAAAGTGAAATATTTTTTTTTTCTAAAGTGAAATATTTAGTTCACCATATTCTTTGATGTTATTAGCTACAGCTCATAAGTTCAATATTTCACAGTGCAAATTCCGGTTGTCTCTCTGAACGATGACGGTAGAATTGTTATTATATCTGAGGACAACAATGGTGGAGCGATGAAAGAAAAAGAGCCAGTAAATAAAGAGAAGATAAAGCTCAAGTTGAAAAGTGTACCATTCTCTTTAACATGTGTACTACACAAGAAGTATATTCTGGCAGATCCAACTTCCGAGGAAGAATCCATTATGGAAACATTTCTGACCGTGGTACTCGATTCGTCTTTTCAGCTCGTCTCTCTTAATAAACCAGGTGGACCAGGTCTCACAAATTCATCGGCTATCCAGGTTAATTTCACCTCCTATTTATTTTTTATTTTTTGTTTACTTCTTGATATCATTAAATGTAACTATAGAACATAGATGATATTAACTAGCAGCTACTTATCAGAAATGTGTGCTGTGCCTGCAGGATTGTGTAACATTAACGAGACAACGAGTGAAAGAACTTCAAAAGATTCTGAATGAAGCAATCTCCGATATGGAAGTTGACTGAAAAAATTTCTGTCGAAACTCTGTATTAATTAGTAATTGCTTAGTATTAGTATTTTCAAGATTTACTTCTTTCGTGTATCTTTCTCATTGTACGTCTAGAACAGGATTGAAATGCACAACGATTTTGGAATGTGTTCATAGAACTGCATTGTTTGTGCAAATTTTATTGCTAGATATTGTAGCTTCATCTCATATTTTATACGTATGCTGTAAAACATTGGCCAACTAGTGCAAGATTTTATTTATATTCGTTTTGGAGCATCGACGAACTTGTTGTATGAAAGTTTGCTAAACAAATTGAATCATGGAGTTTTCGTTTGCTAATAAAATTAACATGGAGAGTATTTTAATAATTAGTAAACATAGGGTACCGAATGATATAAACGCAAAGTTTTTAACCCTGTGAAATTTCAGAGGCGAGATATAATTTATAAAATTAAAATATGCAAAAATTGAGGGCTTCAATGTGCTATATTTTTTTTCGAGGGTGCAAAATGACAAAAGACTAAATTTCAAGGGTAAAAAATAGAATTATACCCAAAATCAGTGTAAAGGGGCTTCATATTACTCACGGGCGGGCCCACACGAAAAGAACTAACTACGATGAACAAAGCCGTTAATACTTAATACATAAGAATTAAGAACCATAATTCGACTGAAATTTTTCAAATCCGAAACAAGCCCGCCAATTTCAAATAAAAAAAATGCTTTCAAAAACTGTGGAGGCATCATTTCCTTCAAACCTCGAACGCACCGTCGCCTCCGCCCTGCTCCTCCTATCATCTTCTCCTTCCAAGTAAGAGTTTCACCACTAACGCAGCTATATAATTTATCTGTGTTTTTTCAGTATAGTTGTAATTGATTTCTCTTCGTGAACTACGTAAATTTACTTTTTCATTTTGTGTACACCAGAGTGAGAAGCGATGATAGCTGCAGTCCGGAAAGCCTCGAGAGTTCTGGATTTTCCGTTTCGAAATCGAGCGGCGGATCGTCGATCGCGGAGGTGACTATTGATGATGAATCGCCGTGCGCTAAGCAGCTGACGGTGGTCGCGTTTGTTCCTGAATTTCACGAGCTGAAGCTCAAGGTGATCCGTCGATCTCTTTTTATTTGGATTTTGCAGAGATAGATCTGAATTATGATCGAGTCTCTAAATCCGAATCTGCTAATTGTTTTGTGATTTGAACCATCTTCTTCGTATTTTGGTTTTGTACCATATGCTGTGAAATTTTACGTGACTGTTGTTTGTCTTCTATGGTAATTGAGATTCAAGTGGTACTCTGTGTGTGTGTGTGTGTGTGTGTGTGTGTCAGCATGAATTTAAGGTGATTGGCCGATCCTCTTTCTACTTTAGTTAATAGTATAGCTATGGACGGATTTAACTGCTATTCTCGTTCTCTGTGGATTAAATCAACTTGAATTTACTGAGAATTTGTGGATCCATGTTTGTTATAGTATGATTGAAGAACAGTTGAACCAGTGGTTTGAGATTTATGTCTAAACTCATGGTGTATTTCTAAGTTATTATCTAAACGCAGGTGAACTGGTCTCTCAAATTTTTGAAATTCTAATTTTCCAATATCCGTGTATTTTACTCGACTCGTTCGAGCTGTTGAGATCGCCTGTTATTTGAAGTCCATATCATGCCAAATTTTTGCATTTAAACTTCGTTCAGTTATGAGTTATATTTTATTCGAACGAAATCTATAGACTGAGGGATCAATTTGAGTATTTTCAGATTAAGTTGACTTGTTTTTGCTGCTTAAGTTTCAACTTGCTTCGTATGTAGAACAATCAATGTTTCTATAACAAAATCTCTGGCCTATTTCTAAAGTTTTACTGTGTTGATGTTGACAAATTCCGTAATCTACATTTACAAAATACTTATTACATTGCAGAGGTATTGTCCTGCATTTACTATTTACTACACATTGAATTTGAACACCGATTCATCCTGTCCCTATTTGATTGCAATCTCAACATTCAACTAAACAATCTTACTTGCAATTAGTATCAGTTTTATATCTCGCGTTCATGCTATATATCTCCAAAGAAATGACTTCATTTATTTTCCAAAATCACTCTTCAAACTCTCAGATAGTGCGAAAGAAACGCTCGAAAAGTATCTGGATCTCGAGTAGCAAGAAACCGAAAACCAGCAAGCCAGAACCCACTACTTCCGCTCTATCATCTTCATCATCCGACAGTGTTTCGGAAATAACCACCACAGGGGCTTCGTCTTGCTTGTCCAGCAGCTCCAGTGCCCAAAGCTACAGCAGTGAAACCAGTGCTGCAGATAAGCTGAGTAAGGCAGCCATACCTGGTCACATGGGCCACAGAGCTACAGCCATTCTCAAAATTCTATCTAATGGAACCGCTTCCGAAGTGAAGATTCGTCACTTGCTCGGTGACAGCCCTTCCACTAGCAAAGCCTTGAGAATGTAAGTACTGGTGTTTGCAAGATTCTATATTAAAATTCATGCATGTTCTGTAATAGGAAAGGTACTTCGTTAACAGAAAAATTGAGCCAGTATTTATTCTTTAGATGTTTATTAACTTCTTTTTTTTTTTCCGTGGGAGCTAGCTATATAATATATACTATATGCTAAGTTTGAATCGAAGAGCCTATACTAGAACTTGTGGACATGAAAATCTTGCTTCAGATATTACACCGAGTACTATTACAGTACACTGACAAAAAACCTGGTAATGGACAGGTTGCTAAAGTCGCATGAGGTGAAGAGATTCGGTGCTGGAGGGCGTACCGATCCTTATATTTACATGGTAATAATGCTAAACCATAAATTTGATTCACCGAGCATGATACGAACATTACACAGACCTGCAAATTGTAATATGGCTCTGAAGTCTATATTCATATTATGAAGTACTTGTGAGCTGATATAAGTAATGATTTGATTTGCCTTGTTTTGATTTTGCAGAGAGCATCTTAACTTACACGTACCGAGTTATATGTTCAGTCCCAGGATAAGGAGAAGGGAACCACTTGGGTCGGATTATTATTACCAAAAGGTTAGTGCATAAAATACGAATATTTCCATATATAGTTATACATGTATATCATTCTTGTGATGGTGTTATATATCGAAGTAAATAATTTGTAGTCGGGACATTTTTCTTTACTCGTAACGGTGGACTTGAAATTCTGATATGGTGTAGTAGCAGAATTATGTGCGAGACTCGGCGTTTTCTTTCGATTAAATTTGGTGATAGTGATTAAGTTCGATAAGAGTCATGTAATCTAATTAAGTCAATTTTCAATAAAAGCTCATGTCACTAAAAGAAAAAATTCTTAAGACACATTAAAGTGTAATTTCCTTTTCCTTTTCCCTGCTTTCAATCATCCAAACCAAACATTTCTCTTATAAAGCAACTGAGTTTCTACGAATCCATAAAATAACAAGAATGGCCTCATCTTCGATTTCTCCCCCCTCGTTTATTATTCTCCTTTTATACACTCTGTTATTTGCATTGCCAAGCACAAGCTACCCTTTACAAAACATTTGCAGACAGACCAAGAATCGAATTTTCTGCTTCAAACTCTTACGGCCTCATCCTAATGCAAGTTTACAAGAACTTAACCAAATAGTGATCGATACAGCGATTTTAAGCGTCACAAAAACGGCCTCCAAGATTCAATCCCTTTTGTCCAAAACCGAAGATCCGAATCTAAAGATAGTTTATATGCTTTGTTCGAATTATTACAGTGCTGCATTGAGCGCCCTCAATGCAGGAAAAGATAAGCTAAAATCGGGCGAGTATGATGACTTGAATGGTGCAGCGAGTACTGTTTCGAGAGATGCTTCTTCATGCCAGCAGATATTTACTATTGTACCCTCTCAGCCTATTCCTATTGCAAGTGATAATAATGATCTTGATCTTCTTAGTAATGTCTTTGCTGTTGTTTCGAGGCTTCTTTCGGGTTCTATTTAAATGCATAGACTAAAAATAAATGGCTAAAAAATTTATTTACACCTCCAATTTATTGTTCGTCTGCATTCACCATCCCACAATTCTTTATATCAACCATGGCTTACAAAATATCCAAGAAAAAAAAATTATAAAAAAAAATCCAAGAATTGAACAAAAAAATAAAACAATAAAGAATATTCTAAACAAACTAACAATGGTAAATAAATATTCTTAATGAAGATTTACATCCTAACGGAGAGATTTACTTTCTAATAGTTTACGCGATATTTATTTATTATATTCATGTAAAAACAATCTAATTAATTCAACCTTCCAAAAATCCAAATCGAAATCTAATTTATTTTTCTTCTTTATTCATCACCCCACCATTCATTCATTATATAAAGCAACCAAAAATCGAAAGCAAAAAATAAATAAAAAATAAAAAATGGCATCATCATCTACACTTTCTCAACTAATTATTTTCCTCATAATATTATTCTCCACAAATTTATTATTTGCAATACCAGCCACAAGTTACCCTATCGAAAACATCTGCAGGCAGACGAAAAACCCGGATTCCTGCTACAAGCTTCTAACTCCCCATGCAAACGCAAATCTGCAAGAAATCGGCCGAATAGTTATCGAAACCACCTCCGCGAAATTCACACTAACAGGTGCTTTGATCGAATCTTATCGTACCCAAACAAAGGATCCGAATCTGAAAACGGTATATACTCTTTGCGTCAACTACTACAGATCTGCGCTGGTCGAAATAAACGGAGCAAGAGATAAGCTGAAAACGGGCCAATTTGGTGGCGTGAATGCCGCTGCAAATACGGTTTCGAGGGATTCTTCTGCATGCATCGGGACTTTTGCTACTAATGCACCTAATAAGTCTATTCCTATTGCGAAAGAAACGAGTGATGTTGATTATATTAGTAGTGTTTTCGTCGTCGTTTCCAGGATTCTAAGTTCGGGGGCTGTTGTTTAAGAATGAATACGGGTGTTTCTTTTGTTTTCGCCTTCGGGTTAGGATTGTAATAGAATTTTGAACTACATTATATTTGTTCGTTTTTTAAGACTGAAAATGGAATGGATTGGATTTTCCGGAAGTGAAAAACTAGTTACAATTCAGTTGCGAATTAAAAAGAAAACAAAAATCGGGGTGGTTTTTTAACAATTTGATATAACACGTGGGTACTGATAGCAATAAACTCATACTTTTTCATTCCCATTTGTTATAAAATTGGCAAAATTATATAGTTGATGTTGTAATTGTGATGTTTGGTTTTTCCTTCCTTTTTGAATATTTGAAATAGGAAACTAAATCAATTTGAAATTGAAATCTTATATGTATTTCAATTAGAATAATTTATTAAAATATGAAATTAAATTTTATTTTATAATATCGAAAATAAAATACGACACAATATAAAAATATATACATATTCTTAGTTTAAAATATGCGGGCATAATTTTTACTTCCTCTGTTCCTTTATAATTGTCGTTTTTAGCTTGTGCACAAGGATTAAGAATATCAATAAATGTTGCTTACTTTTAGAAAAATATATGTTCTTATACTAAAATGCCCTTGCCAATAATTAATGTGAAAGAGTGTTAGAGATAGTTAATAAATGTAAAATTGATAATTACTACATAATTAATGCAGTATTGTAAATGTAAAGTGACAGATAATATGGAATAAAAATAATTTTAAAAGGATACAGTACCACGTAAATTGAATTCTCAGAAGAAATAAAAAAAAAATATTAATAATGATTAATTTCTCAAAACATTTTCTAAAAAATGAAGTGAAGAAAATCTGGTCGTTGTTTCCCGATACAAATAGTATTGATGTTAATGGCGGGGATACACTGCAAATGAAACCCATGGCTACACTTTTCGAGAACCCTAATTCTCTCGCCGATCGCAAACTCCGACAAGCAGATAGGGCACTCGGCCAGCTCCATCCCCTCGGAGCAAATAAAAAACGGAATCTCCGGTTCCTGCTCCGCGGTGGCGCAGCCTAGATCCGCCTTCCGATTAGCCGGCGTCCGCGGCTGCCGCCGCCGTGCGCACATGTAGCGGATGACGGCGTTGAACGCTACGGCGCAGATCAATGTGCAGACGAGGATGACGAGGACTAAGGCTTGGAACTGGAGTACGGCCACAAAGGGCAGTTGCTGCTGACGTCACACTGTGCCGACGCAGGCGAGCGCCGCGGATGTGGAGGTGGCAGCTGGTGGCGAGATGTAGACGGCGGATCCAACCTTTGCCGACGAGGCTCCTGCACCGAGATAAGGTATTTGTCTCATTTTCCTTCTTCCCCTCTCTTCTTTGCGTGTTTATTTTTACTACTTTTTATTGTTTTCTTCTGCCAGGAAGTATTGGATTTTAATTTTGAAGGGGTTTGAGTATGATTAATATTTTACGGATAAACGATAACAATCATATAGGTGCATTAGCTAAACTTTCGCTTTTGTGCAATAACTTACAAAGAAAAGGAGAGATGTAAACACACTAGGCATAAGCCATTTGTGATAAGCTTAGTCTAAAAAACGTCGGCAAGAAGATTAGAACTCGAGTCATTTGACATCACACTCTGGAGTTCGATTATATTAGAACTTTGAATATGGTGTTAGAATATCAGATTTTAAATTTTATTCACATTTAAATAAATATATTTTAATTCACAGATAGGTCAAGGATACACTTAGGCTCTGTTTGATAAGAAATATGCAATTGTATAGTATATGTAATATTTGAGTGAGTTGCGAATCTCATACTCAAGAGTGAATAGAATATCGATGATTATCATTGAATAAGCAGTCGAACATTTATGAAATATCGAACTATAAACTAGCTGTCAAGTAAAGAAGGGAAAGAGGAATAAGGGTCGTAAGGTATACTTATGTATAAGAATTGATTAAGTGATGATAATCAATTATTCATGGCTTGATATAAGAGAAGGTACTAAAAGTAGAATTATCGATGCTTGATGGTTAATGATTTTCTTAAGTATTCACAAGTTGTATAGCTAATATCTTGATCCGTATATAGTTCGACTTCACTATTTCTTCGCTTTCTTTTTTATTGTTCTTTCAATAATTCCAAGACATAAATACACAAGGAAAAAACCCACAAACTTCTGGTGGGACTTATGTTATACGAATATAGACATTTATTTGCTCCCCCCAGAAAAGAAAAAATTAAATCAGAAAGAACGTCCATATAATTATTTCGTCTGCAATAGAATTCCAAAACCCCACCTAATATCTTCATTTCCTGTAACAATTTCGTATGAAGAAAAACAAACACACTTTCATTTCCTCACTAATAAATTAATTAGCAACTGGAACAACCTTAACATTGTCTAAAACAGGGCCACAAATATGACTGAAATCATGCAACCTCGTATGATAAAACGGACTGTAGAACGTAATCCTAGTCCTCTCTGAAACTGCTTGAAACTTAAGACTCCCATTCTTGAACCATCCCTTCCCATGCGACGTAAACTCAACTTTCACACTGTTTCTCCCCGCGAAAGCTTCTACAGCCATTGTCCCGCTGCAGCCGTTCTTAGCATCTCCAATGGTGAATGTCAGATTGTACCATTTATTGATCTCTGTACTAATGATTTGTGCAATGGCTGTTTCTCTCCCTCCCACAAACTCGATAGCTGCAAGACCTAAAGGCACGTTGAAATGCTTAGAATCGATGTATTTGACCGGTTTGAGTGACTCGATTATCCATCCTGGGACCGGTGAGTATAAATCTTGACGCTTGGGGAGGATTAGGATTCCCGTGGAGAAATTCTTGAACACGTGTGGGCCCGCTTCGAACCCTCCATTCTTCAGCAAATTCCCTGGAATTTAATTTATGATCATTTTGAAATGTATAGTATAGTTAGTGATCTTGGTATTTCAAATTGCATGATCTTGATTTTTCAGAAAATATTGGAGGATAAATTTTTTGGACTGTGAAATATGCAACTTGTATATATCTTTCAGACAGCTTGAGCAGAGTTTCTGTTTTCTGTACCAGGTAAGGAAAATGTTACACTATAACGTGTATATGGGAGGTAAGTACATATAGGCGTGTAAAACATCGGATTTACATATGTGTTTTGTCCTGAAATTGTTACCATGCGGACAAACAATGTTATATTGTTGAAAACCTGACAAGTGACAACTTTCAATAGAGTCAGGGGCGGACTCATTTCAAATCCTTCTACCAAAACGCAGCTAAACTTAGCTTTATGCTGGCTTCGCTACTGAACGGAATCCTCATAAACCAACCAACATGTTCATATAACAAGGTTTATATAGATCTAAATGCTCTATTACTGCTCATTGTTATGGTTAAAATTTTTATAGTTTTTAGTATTATTGCATCTTAAGATCCAGTCTATATACAAGAGTATTTTTCAGTTTTGAGACTTCACCTTTGGTTAATTTCAGGGGGAGCATTTCCTTGATTGCAATGGCATCCAAGAGAGGGCCACAAGTCGGATCCTCCTGCATCCCAGGATTATGAAACGTCACCTTAACAACACTCGAAGCCGCCCTAAAGCTCCACGCGTAAGTATCCCCTCCATCGCTACTGTACAAAGTCTGGATCGGCAGATCGCTCGACATCCCATGCACTGAAACCCTAATCGCCTCATCCTGCGCGCAGGTCCTCGTCGCGCCGAACGTGAGGCTGTAGATTGAGCCTGGTTTCAAGTTCTTTACATACTGAGAAACCGAAGCCTCGTTCCCGAGCCTGACCGCGTGGACCCCACGTGGGACCGGGAAGTAGAACCCCCCTGGCTGTGGCCCGCCGGAGATGTACTCGACTATGCCGGAGATTTCCCATTTCGGGAGGGAGTGCTTTCCGATGATCACCGTTTTGTTCAGGTGTGACTTCTTTGGCCCTTCTTCAAAGTTTCCGTTTTCGAGTAGTCCTATATATATAACACGTTAAGAGAACATATCTTACTAAGATACCAACATTAATAGAATAGCATTGACATTGTTCCAACATAGGAATGATAACTTACCATCAAGAATCGGAGGAACTACTGCAGAAGCTAGACTAGTGGAGAGGATGAATGTTAGTAATAGGAAGTTCGAAAGAGTGGTGGGATGATAATAAGCCATTGATCGAACCGTAGGAAGAAAGTTTCGAGAAATAGGAGATGGAGTTTTATCAGGTTAGATAATAGAAGAACTGCTTATGAAAGAAATCATGTAGAATGATGGAGGATTATTTAAGTTGGTAACAATACTTAAAGAAACATGGGGCCATGTTATAGGGCCACAAATTTAGCCGTGAGATGTGTTTCTCTGTCCCAGTTTTATTTTTTATGGTGAAAATCAGTGCTTTAACTTCTGCACAAATTTCCACATGAGTTTGATTTTAAAGTTCGAATTCTTGATTTTAGTGAAGCTTCTAATATTGTTAAGAATCTGGAAAACATTTTATGCCAAGTCATAGACAAGTTTCTTGACACAGAAAATTACACAAATATTTCAAAGTATTGCATGGATTTGAGTGCATACTGTATTTAATGTTATGTAGCGCGGAAACTTCAACTACTGAACGTTTCTGTGTTTCGGACACGTTTCATGTTGGACATCCTATGGGACGTTTTGCAATTTCTAAAAAGTTAGGAACATGTTTGAATAACAAATTTTCAAATGTTTTTGTTGCTTCCCTGATTATTACATGATCTAATCATCAATTGCAAATTGATAGTTGATGTTAAAATTTATTTTGAATATGTTTGTATGAAAATATATAAAATGAATTTATATATAAATAATAACTTATGTAGGTTTATATAGCATATTTATGAATATACCCCTATACTTTTAATATTTCCATGTTTTCTCCAAACTCCCGTATCCCCATTTTTGGAACATGTCGTTTCCCGTTATCGCCGTTTTTGTGTCCGTGCTACGTAGCTTTAATGCTTTTCAATTTTCGACAAAATAATTAATAATATGTTGTTTACAAGTGTGGCGAAATTAAAGTCAAATGTTATTAATCCACCGTCCAACTGACTGCAATTATTTAAAAAATAATTGTTCATGAGTTATTTTAATTTTGTATGTTAATAATGTTAACTGTTATTCGAGGTTTGCTATTATTAAATCAATTAAATTAAGTCAGTCTTTCATTGTACCTGGATAATTTTGCTGTACTAGATGCCCATCAAACTTAGTTTATTTTATATCACATATAAATAATTTTCTCACATTAGAAGTAAAGAGAAATGATTTATTTATTAACCAAAATGTATACATATTTTGAAAACTTTTAATCAGAAATTCAGAATTATTAGCATGCTATCATGCAATATTGATTCCAAAAAACTTTGTGTTTGTGTGTGTGTATATATTATATTTGTTTTTTTCTTTTTCCCCTATATTATGAGCTATACTATTCATCATTTGGGCTGCTTCTTTAATTCAACAAAAGAATGGACTAGAACTGTTGTGGGCTAACTGAGCCCCAATCTAATAAGTTTACGCAGACTGCCACATAACAACTTATGAAGCCCTACCCATAAAATAATGTTTATTTTTTGGTAAATAGCACTTATTCCCTGTGTTTTGAAATTTGCGTATATGACTCCCTTGTACTTTCAATAATATATCACATGACCCCCTTGTATTTTAACCTTCATAATGAGAATGATTATTTGTCGTGTGAAATACACGATAGAGGGTGTATGTGCTTATATTAAAAGTACAAGATGGTCATGTGCATAAAGTTCAAACTACAGAGGGGTTATGTGCTTATATCAAAAGTACAAGGGGGTCGTGTGAACAAAACTCAAACCATAGGGGGTTTAAGTGCTATTTAACCTTCTTTTTTTTTAGTATTTATTTTCCTTTTTAGACATTGTGGACTTAGACTTGGGCCATATAAGTTGGAAGTTGCAAGACTTGCCCATCAATTTTCATTCTATTTAGCAAAATACTTGAAATTGCATGTCCTAAAATTAATTCGTACAAATACCCCCATCCTATATATATAAATAATTGTTGGCTATATGTACTGAATAAGCATAGAAGAGGGGGACCCTAGATGCTGTAGACAAGAGAGACAATGCATGATACAAAGGTCATGATGCATGTCCAATAAAGGGGGTGCCCCCTATCTCAATCACTATATATACATATACATATACATATATATTTCACATCGAATTACACTTTTTCTTTTTATCTTTTTTCTACCTTTATTTATTTATTTTATTTTATTTTTCTTTTTGACAATAACCCAAAGGTGGATGCCCACACCATGCACATGCTATTGGTGGGAAAAATGGCTTTAGTTAGGGATGACAAATTGTCTTTTATTCGGAATCGAACCATCCCTATTTGTGTTTCTGCATTTCAAACTTAGGACCACCCCCAAAAATCTAAGTTAATATTCTTGATTCTTGAAAGTTGGAACTAAATTTTCTTATCTTGTTTCACTATTTGTTAAATAGGAAACAAAAAAAATTTAAAGTTAAAAAAGAAGAAAAAGTAATTTCCCGACCACATGTGGTGTTTTAGGCAGTGTCCCCTCCTTTTGGATTTTGACATTTTGCCCTTACATGATGTATTGTTTAATTCGGATTAAAAATGTTCGTTTCAATTTTACGAATATCTTGGTGATTGTGATTGTGGTTTTGACCATTTTCTAGTCTGATTTTGGCAAAATTTAAAACGCATAAACTGTAATTCTTTGAGATAGCTTTATAATCCAACTTGAATCAGCTAAATTGGATGTCGGGTGACATAGTTATGCTTGAATGAATTATATTTTGAATTTTAGATAACTCGAAACATAAAAAATTGAACAATGTTCATTGATTCATGCATATCTTTGTTACACGATATTCAATCTTGGCGATTCAAGTTGGATTAGAAAGTTAACTCAAAGAACTACAAATTATTTATTTTAATATTTGCCAAATTCTGAGTTAAAAATGGTCAAAATAACGTTTGAAGTCGAAAAAAAGAGAAATGACCTCCCTTTACAAAAAGACTTTATTTAAGTTCAAAAAAAAAAATCACTTAAGGTATGTGTTGCTATATTAAAAATAACAAAAGCATTTTTTTCTATAAAAAGTACCAAAGCTAAAGTGAATTTAAGAGGAAAGAGCAGCATATAATGGCTGATGAAATGATTGGATCATTTGAATATGTAATAAAAAAAGTTATATATATATATAAGGGCATCATCATAATCATTATGGAGAGTGTTTTTATCCCGCCAAATCCATGATTCCTGCATAAATCACGCCTTAATCACTCATTAGTTCCTGATTCCTCCTCATTAATATGTTTACAATAATCAAACCTCCACAAATATATATATATATATATATATATATATATATATATATATATATATATATATATATATATATACGAACAAACGAAAGAAAAACAAAAGAAAGCAAAGGCATATGGACCAATGGTGTCCCTAATTGCTTATTATCATTGTCTAATTTTATTTGTTATTTGGAACTTTCAATTGTTTTTTTTCCTCATAAAAAATGTGCTAAAAGCGTACTTTTTGGTCAAATTTTAAATTATTCGCTAATCTATGAATATTCAAGCAAAATCACAAAAAAATGTATACTATAGCTCACAGTTTTTGCCAAAAATCGTAGAAATGTTCAACTTTTTTTAAATGCTTTTTAACACTCAAATGTACAGTATATAACAAGTTTATTTTGAGTTAGTAAATACTTATTTTATCTAAATCTCGTTTCACTAGTTTTTGATTAGGTTATCAAAATCACCGAAAATTGTATCGATTGCGGAAATGTTCAAAAACTAAATTTTAACGCCAAATATATAACATATAATTTTTTTTTTACTTACAAATAATCAAGAAATAGTATATCCAATAATTATTTCACTGTTTTGTTATCAAAAAACAAATCAGAAAACATAGTATATTTTTTAAATGCTCAAATATATTTTTTAATATTCTTCTAACAGTCAAATACAGTGTAAGAAAAAAAAACTGTACACCACAACAATACAAAAGTTGAAATTAAATTATCGAAAAGCTATAGTCTAGATTTCATAAATTCATATATTAATATATTATTAATAATAATTAAATATACATACAGAAATATACAGTAAGTACCTTGCCTACAATATTGTGTCATTGTCTCATCAATCAATCCTGAGAACTGCTCATTTCTCGTGAAGCTTTCTCTGTACATAACATCTCGCGGCTTTCACTCTCTCTCTCTCTCTCTAGCCTCTCTTTCTCTCTCTACTCTGAGTGACGAAAAACACCTGACCCGTGAAACCCGTTTCCTAAAAACATTGTACAATTCTTCTTTCATCACCTCCATTTATTTTTTTCCAACTCCTTCCCTTTTTTTAAGCTTTTGCTTCCTTTTTTTTTATACCAAGATTGCTGCTTTTTTCTAGTCTTGTTATTCAGTTCTTGTGGGCGTTTCTTTTGATATCTGAGTTTGATCAAAAGATTTCTTGAAAATTGCATCCCAGTCCTCGCTGCATTTCTTCTTTTTTATCTGAGCTGATTCTATGCTCGCTTTGTGTTTGTATTATTGATCAAGAATTTCTTGAGAAAAAGTGCATTTTTACTCCTCAAGTTAGCTGAAAAAAGGCGCTGCCTTTTCAGAGTTTTCGTCATTTTTCCTGGTTTTTTAGCTACCCATTTCTAATTTCCAGAATCTTATTTTATTTTTTTACCCAAATTGAAGGCAATCCAAAAAAATGCCATTTTTGAGTTTCTTGAGTATTTTCCTTTTTGGGCTGCTCTCGAGTTCTCAACTTGTGATTACTCAGGAACTGAGTGATCAAGAAACACTAATTGCAATTAGGGAAGAGTTTAAAATATCTGCGTGGAGTGTGAACACCTCAGATCATTGCACTTGGCCTGGAGTTTCTTGCAGCAGCAATAGCTCCAACAATTCAATGGTGGAGAGTCTTGATCTTTCTAACCATGCCCTACAAGGTAACAACATCACTCTCATATCTCAGCTCAAATCACTTAAGTTTCTTGATCTTTCATTCAACAACTTCAATGGCATCATCCCTCCTGCTTTCGGAAGCTTAATCGAGCTTGAGTTTCTTGATTTATCGTTTAACAACTTCGGTGGCTCGATTCCTGTCGAGCTTTCAAAGCTCGAAAATCTCCGAGCATTGAATCTTTCCAATAACTTTCTCATGGGTGTGATTCCCGATGAGCTTGATCAGGGGTTCAAGAATTTGCAGGATTTGCAGCTATTTACTAATAGATTGAATGGCTCAATCCCTCTTTGGGTGGGGAATTTAACCAATCTGAGAGTTTTCACTGCCTACGAAAACGATTTAACCGGTTTTATTCCCGATAAGCTAGGTTCATTAACCGAACTTAAGTTGTTGAACCTTCATTCAAATCAATTGGAGGGTTCCATTCCCGAGAGCATTTTTGCTATGGAGAAACTCGAAAGTTTGGTTCTGACTCAGAATAGATTGACGGGGTATATTCCTCGATCGATCGGGAAATGCAAGTCCCTTTCGAGTATAAGGATTGGCAATAATAATTTGATTGGAGGTATTCCTAAAGAAATTGGTAATATTAGTAGCCTCACTTACTTCGAAGCGAACAACAACAATCTTTCGGGGGAGATTGTGATGGAGTTTTCGAAATGTCCTAATCTCACTCTCCTTAACTTAGCTTCAAATGGGTTTTCGGGAACTGTGCCTTTCGAGTTTGGCTTGCTCAGTAATCTGCAGGAGCTGATTGTTTCAGGGAATATTCTTTTTGGAGAGATACCCACATCGATTCTCAAGGGAAAGAATCTTAGCAAGCTCGATTTAAGTAATAATAGATTCAACGGCACTATTCCTCAGAGTATATGCAATACTTCAAGATTGCAGTTCTTGCTGTTGAGCCATAATGCAATAAGAGGGCAGATACCGCACGAGATTGGGAACTGCACGAAACTGCTGGAATTGCAACTCGATGGAAACTATCTAACCGGGAATATTCCTCCTGAAATTGGTCATATCAAGAACTTGCAGATTGCTCTGAATTTGAGCTCCAATAATCTCCACGGACTATTGCCCGACGAGCTAGGGAAATTGGACAAGCTTGTCTCTTTAGACGTGTCGAATAATCAGCTAAGCGGGAATATTCCAGTTGCACTAAAAGGGATGCTTAGTTTGATCGAGGTTGATTTCTCGAATAATCGTTTCAACGGGCCAATACCCTCTTTTATCCCGTTTCAGAAAAGCCCGAACTCGAGCTTTCTTAGAAACAAGGGTCTCTGCGGTGAGCCATTGAGCGTTTCTTGCGGTGTATTTAGTAATTCCGGTGGGAATTCTTACCACCACAAGGTTTCTTACAGGGTTGTACTCGCTGTCATCGGTTCGGGATTGGCTGTATTCGCGTCTGTGACAGTTGTCGTTTTGCTGTTTATGATGAGGGAAAGGCAAGAAAAAGCAGCTGCAAAAGATGCTGGTGACAAAGAAGACATCAGTGACAGCCCGGTCATATTAGCGGGAAACGTGTTTGTCGAAAACCTCAGCCAAGCTGTAGACTTCGAAGCTGTGGCTAAAGCAACCATGAAAGAATCGAATAAGCTAAGTGTCGGAACATTTAGTATTATATACAAAGCAGATATGCCTTCGGGTATGGTTTTGTCTGTTCGAAAATTGAGATCAATGGATAAAACTGTACTCAATCACAGGAGCAAGATGATTCGAGAAGTCGAAAAGCTGAGTAAGCTCTGTCACGAGAACTTGATGAGGCCAATAGGATTCGTTTTGTTCGAAGACATTGTGTTGTTATTACATCATTATTTTCCCAACGGGACTTTGTCTCGATTCCTTCACGATGATTCTACGAAGAAGCAAGATCAATGGCCTTCGAGACTTGCGATTGCAGTTGGAGTGGCTGAAGGTTTAGCTTTCCTCCATAGTGTGGCGATTATCCACCTCGATATTTCATCAGGAAATGTAGTTTTGGATTCCGATTTTAAGCCTTTAGTCGGAGAAGTTGAGATTTCGAAGCTTCTTGATCCGTCTAGAGGTACAGCTAGCATCAGTGCTGTTGCTGGCTCATTTGGTTATATCCCTCCAGGTATTATTTTATTTCCCTAAAAAAAAAAAGAACAAATTCCTCATTAGTTCATAAGTTTTGTTTCATTTATCTCTGTTTTTTTTATTAAACAGAATATGCATACACGATGCAAGTTACAGCACCGGGTAATGTATACAGCTATGGGGTGGTTTTGTTGGAGATCTTGACTAGTCAACTACCGGTAGATGAGGCTTTTGGAGAGGGGATTGATCTGGTGAAATGGGTGCACACTGCACCGATGAGGGGAGAAACACCGGAGCAGATTCTTGATGCAAGGCTAAGTACTGTTTCTTTTGCTTGGAGAAAAGAAATGCTTGCTGCACTCAAGATAGCATTACTGTGCACTGATAGCACACCGGCCAAACGGCCCAAAATGAAAACCGTGGTAGAGATGCTTCGAGAAATTACTCAAACTTAGTCGAAAGGGATTTTGCTAGAGTTCATTCTCAGCTATAGACAATAGGGATTGTTCGCAATTTATTGGACATGTTGTCTATCCTTCCCTTCTCTGTATATCAAGAAACTTGTGGTATATTCAAGATGTAATCTTTGTAGATAGATGGAGAAAAAAGTATTTGGTGAAAGATTCGAGGCAGTTCGAGTGTGCTGGAGAATCGAGCATTACTTTTTTTTTATTTTTTCGGGTAAAATCAACATTTGCATGAGGAATTGTAACTGGATGGAAAATGCTTCTCTTGGGAGTTGTATAATTTTAAAAAGCTCTCTGTTTCATTCATATTAGAACTCCTAAGGTAATTCACAATGATGTTTTAAAGTGATTCCATCATCCAAATGAGTGGAATTGCAACAAATATGTATACTACACATATTCCAAGTTACGTATCTAAAACGACCACAGTCCTCGACTCTCGGTCATTACGAAGTAAATCACAGAACCAGAAAACTTTGCGAGTATATTTCATGCCAACCAATGTTGCAAGTATGCCCAATTTTTTTGTAGTCAAAGGCCAAACACATCATCTCATATAAAACCAATTGCCTCACAAGGCATGAATCAAATCATAAATGAATCAAAAACATAATTTCAAAAGTATGCAAAGCATAAAACACTTATTACTAGCTGTTCTGCAGCATAACACCAACACCGAATGTCTACATTTGAGAAGGGCGGAGAGAATCAAAACAGCAAAATCTAATAAACATAAGATTTCATTCCACACATTGTGTTCCCTTGTTTTATCAATGATATAGTCAACATGCCTATATCATGGTAACACACAAAAAATAAAGATCGATAAAAGTTGCGATTTATTGATCGAGACCGGATTTGACAATGAAATTCTGGCGGCTGATGGGGTTCATGACGACTGGGGGACCCGCAGTACGAGGCCATGCCTGGAACTTCTTGTCAGTCTCTAGCAACCATTCTTTTCTTGAGACAGTTGAAGGAGTACTACCTACATTCAAAATGTAATTCTTTAAAATACGAGAAAAGACATAGTCAGGAAAAATTGTATTTAAGGTAGGCAGTACTAACCTCCAAAGATCTTCTGGTCGGAAATGATAGTGTCGCAGACATATGCAACGCCGATGGTTCCCACTAGAGCAGACCAGATGTATTTTCCTGCCATTTTTCGCTTCCAAAACTGCAAAATTGAAATCAAGTTTTTCCAAAACTGCTAAATTGAAATCAAGTTTTAACAAATTACCCATGATCATGACCTCGAGACTGAGTTTTAAAATTGCGGGCTTGCTGGGAAAGCTTGGTTCAAGAAATAATGAAAACGAAGCAAGACATAACAAGATAAGATGACATAAATCACTACTTGCTGGACAGATTGGGAAACGGAAAACGGTATTTTAGCAAGGCGTGTCTAATCTACCAAGCACAAAAAACATATACGATTCTTCATGAAAACTAATTAAGAGAAGACCCAATAATAACACAAACAAAAAACCCACAGAATAATATATTCGACGAGGTTTTCAAATCCAAAAGTCATACAGAAACAAACATTTACCAAATCACATTAGACACAATCACATATGCAAAGAGGCATCACATTTTCATGTATTTTCGCAGCTCTTCTCGTCCCATATGCAACAGATCACTTCGGCCGATAATAACAGAACCGATTAAATAAATCCAACGAGAGAACGTAGCAAAGCATATTCGAAAATCTCAAGAATAAACAACCCAATAGATCCAAAATTCAAAACCACAGAACTCTTATGTGGGTTTTATATAATCATATAAAAATTCAAATTTTCAACAAATTGAAAACCAGAATCGGAAAAGTTCTCTTCTCAACATTTAAATCCAGAATAATCAGCCGCTCGCGGAATAAATCCCATTATTACCAATAAACAAACGAGAATACTAAGCATTTGGAAACCCGTCAAATCCCTAAATCCGGATCAACGGCTGTCGTAAGGTCTATAAACTCAGAAAATCAACCATAAAAACAGTAAGACAAACCCCAAAGCCGCAGTTAAAACAAACGATTGTGGAAACCCTAGCTGAATCAATACAAATAAACAAAGAGAAGAAATGCAAAAAATGAACAAACACAGCATGTACCGATGTAGAGAGAGCTCTTCCGCGATGGATTTCTCGGGATTGAATCGATCAGGTGAGGAGAAAAAATGATGATCTCAGACCCTATATATATATATGGACGGAATTAGGGGAACTCAACCACGCCGTTATAACCTCTCTAGCACATATTTTTCCCTTTTTTTTTAATTTAACTTAATATATCGTATTTAATTAAATAAATAAAATTAAAAAAAAAAAAATGGGATTGGATACATGTTAGGAATTTTTTTTTACAATATAAGTAAAATATCTTTCACTTTATTTATTTCTCTCTCCATTGTTTATTATTTTATTTGTAAGAATTAATGTTTGATATAATTTATGAGTAATGTTGGTAAAATTGAAAAAATAAAATAAAAAATCAATTGAATTATTGAGTGAATCTTAAACATTTGTTGCAACAATAACCCTCTTCACCTGGTTTATTTGATGCTACTTCCGGTGAATTTCATCGGGTGATTAATAAACGATATTCAACATACAATCACACACGCCTATATGTATGCGTGCTTAGTGAGTGATTATTTAACCAGATCAAAGATAAAAATCAATCGGTGTTTATGCCCCTATGTAGCACTAAGTTTTCATGGTCAAATCTATGTTACATCGCAGTAAAAACATACATAGTCAATCTACACGCTAACGTTAATATACGTGGTGCATTTTATTACTCTCATAATAACCGCAACTAAGGGGAAGATAAATAGGAAATAAGATGTTTATTTACACTAGGTTGATTTGAACCATAAAACTGCACATAATCACACACATACCCATGTGTACGTGTGCTTAATAAGTAGTTATATAATCTAATATACGGTTCAAATTCAGGTGTAGCATCTGACGCCCTCGAAAATAAATACACATTTCCTTAACACAATTTAATGTTAAAAAAAAATACAAAATGTTGAAATATAAAAGAAAAATGAAGTCATCTTTGTTTTTTGTGTTTTTTTACATGAGAAGAATCTAAACAAAACTAAGTACCGCAGTACGTATACACCACAACTCACAAGAGCCCTCACATCTTATACATTAAAAAAAAATCACAACTCAGAGGAAAAAAGAAAAGCTCAAATTTGCCAGCTGTCCCCCCTCTGGTGCCATCACTATATTGAATTTTTTTTTTAATCACACACACAACAAGATACAAAAAAAATAAAATTAATAAATAAATAAATAAATGAAATGTAATTTGGGATGATCCTCAAAACCTCGGCCAAGCAAAGGCGATCGATCGTTCTTGCTGATGTGGCAATGTGGGGGGGCCCCCGGCCATATGGTGAAACGTTATACGGTGGTGCGGTGGGGCCGCCGTACGTGAACCTGAGTTTTATCGACCGTTGGATCAACATCCAGCAGCTTTCAAGAAGTTATCGTACGGACTGGATGCTGGCAGCCTGAATGAGAGAGGATGATGCTGGTATTCGGCTCCACATTGCGATGGTGTGGGCCCGCCACTCGACGGTCTATTCGGAACAACTCCTCCTTGTGTAGTAGTATTCTGATCACGAAATAAGATCGAATTATTATTTAATTAACCGTGGTTCATTGTATCTTATCTTGCCAACCAGACGAGGGACTTACCTTTTGTAAACCGACAACATGTGAAGGAAGATTTTGTTTCTCCGTTTCGTACGAGTTTTGGGGAGATATGGTTAACATGCTCCCTTGTCTAGGATGCGTGTTTATCAAATACGACATTTTTTGCTGTTTTCCCATCAGAAGTGTTTCGCAGTGGTTAGCCATTTCCTTATACGATGCATCGGGTGCGTTGCTCACCGACATTCTTCCTACGTGGTGTGCTGTCTCTAATACCTGTGTCGCATTAAAACAAATAAAAACGAGATCAGCGCGAGAAAGAAAATTTGTTCGTCAAATTACGACGTAGTATGATTATTATGCGTGAATATTGGAATGGGATTTCCGAATTCCGACAATTCCAATATGAATATTTCCGATTTTGAAACAAGTTTTTTCATTCGAATTTCCAAAATTCCGGTTTCCATTTTCCCTTAATTTTTCACTTCCAAAAGAATTGGACTTTTTTTCCCGATCCATCGGGTTTCCACCCCTAATTGATTACGAAGACTTACGGATTGCAGAAGTTGATCGACGCTTAGGAGATTGGGAAATTCGATGGTCAATCTCGAATTATGGGGGAAACTACTTTCATTCGAATCTTGGTGCGAAAAATCGTCTATTCCACAAATCGAAACCGCCTGTAAAAATGTTGAAAACAAGAAAACGGGATTAGATCCCAACGCCAAAAAAAAGTAAGACTTAAAATTTAAAATTGGTTACCTTTTCGAGAGACATGTGATGTGCTTCCTCTGGGCTATCATTGAACATCTGTCCTCCGAACGAACACAAATCATCGGGCGCAAATTCCTTGAGCAACTGCTCCCTTATCGTAGCTTCCTCGGGCTGTAACCATTTTTAAATAAAACTATTCAAAAATAAAAAGACCGTCGTGTCGAGTAAGAAGACGGGATTAAATTTTTTTACCTCCAATAAGTTGGCCAAATTTTTAATAATAACAGAAACAAGGAATTCCTTAGTCTGGTTCTGGTTGATTTTTATTTCCGAAAGCAACTTTAAAGCGGAACTGTCGTCTTCTTTAGATCCATAAAGAATATTCTGATTCTTATCACTAAGTTGCAACTTTGAATCATCTACCAAATACAAGAAGGGATCGACCTGTGACGAAAATACGATAAATATATTTTTGAATTAAGTTACCGTTATTTCCAATTATTGTCCAACAATATTTCTGTTTTGAACTAACCACTTTATTAGAGACTGCAGACTTGAGATGTTCGATTAGAGGAAGAACATTATAAGCCTTCGATGAAAAGATAATCATAGAAGTTGATAGTACAAAGAGCGATCTTCGACGAGATGGCGGCAAATTCCCTAAAAATAATGGAAAAAATATATTAGTTAAATAAATTAATTAGATAATATAATTAACAAGCATACCTCCTTGTGCAAGAGAAAAATTCCTCAACGAAAAAGCCAATTGGAAACTTCGAATTAGAGCGTCACGGTACGAATTCTGTGCCAACATAAGACAGCAATTTTTAGAGTTCTAAATGTGACGAACGAAACAATTTTTTTTTAAATATAATCGATAATTTATTTATTTACCTTTGCTCGAGAAAACAATAAAACCAAGCTGTATGTGTGAGCAATAGCTTCGTAATTTTCGGGCATGTTTGCAGGTGACATTGATTGTGCCCAAAGAGACGAAAGCAGTAGTGTTATTTGGTGGCTGCTCAGTCTCAGAGGCACGTTTTCCTGGAATTAGAAACGAGATTATAACTTAAAACTATGCTCGTAGAAATTAAAAATAATAATTAATAAAATAACAAAGAGATCTACCATTTCTTTAGTTGCATCTGTTGCCGGTGCCGGTGCCGGTGATTCTCTGATGCTATATGCTCGACTGTACGTTGACTTAAGTCGGTTAAACACTCCGTTAGCTGGATTATTTCTCGGATCGATGTTCAATTCAATTTGATTCTCCTTAGGAACCCTTTGGTTTTTCAACTTCTCAAACAATGCAGCCGACGAAGAAAACACAGAAACGGTTCTCGAGAGTGTCCTAGGAATTCCCATACTCTTGTTCGAATCGGTGACACACGAATTTGCTTGTGGGGCCACCGAAGTAGGCACAAGCACAACGGAGAATATTCTGTGGGCCCCGATTCTCGTTTCGTGATCCGGGTGGAGCATTGCTTGTATTAACTGATGAAACAAAGCCTCTGGGAAAGCCTAGTTAAAAAGAAAAAGAAAAAGGGTTAATTAATAAGTATCTCAGATTTTTTCAGAAATTGATTTAGGAAAAAAGAATTACCTTTTTCTTATACGACAAAATCGGCAAAGAAGCTATGATTTGAGCAGTGCGATAAACAGCAGAAATAGTTGTTCTTGCGATTACAGTAATGCTCGAGATATTCTCCAACATTGAAGCCATCACATCGAGTATTTGACCAGCATCTCCAACCTATTTTAACAAACGAGACGGAAAAAAAAACGTTATTACAACAAAATTTAAGCTCATTTCTTTTTTTTTTTGGATGAAGATTTAGTGTGACAACAACCTTTGACGACAATTCGGTGAGGCATTCATCGACTACTTGATGGAACCTTTTATTCCACTTGATAACTTCCTGTCCAAGATTCGCATCGTCGAGCGAATAATGTATGCTTTTACGTAAATGTCTCATCATTCCACTCACAGCACTGACTATAGCTACAGAAGATTCGATCTTTGTGAGTCGGACGAGTGCAGTGACAACCTCAACAATGTCCAGCTGGATATCGGGTTGTTTTAGGACATTTTTATGGTCGAGATGTTTCACTAATATCGACAGCAAAAAGTGCGTGTTTTGCCCTGCACAAACGAAAAAAAAAAATTAAAATTAAAAAAATAGTATTTTATAAAACCCCGTTTTTTTTCGATCGAAAACTCACCGGATTCGTCCATTAAAATCTGCATGTCTTTCAGAACAGGAAAAGCAACACCGTATTCTGCACGCCACAGACATGCGGTATCAAAGTATCGGAATAAAGATTCCAAAACACGGCGCATGGTTGTAGCTTCTTTGCCAAGGTTGGCCATGTTGTGAAGGCACACCCTAGACCAGAAACACGGGTTGTTTGCATCTTCGCTGTTGTAAATTAATCAAGATAAAAAAAAAAATAATAAAACAAAAATAAAAAAAAAAATCAGATAATTAAGAAACTAATGAAGTTCGGGAAAATAGAAGAATGAAAAAAAAATGGGACGATAATTTACGGTGAAACATTAAGTTGTCCTCGGTCGTTTATGATGACTGTCCAAGAAGGAACGTTCATTTCAAAATCTTGATCCGGAGAGATGTGTCCCTCGGTTTTAGCAACTTCTTGCACCCAACGGTTTTCGTTGGAGTCGTTTGACTCCTTACTTTGACTTTTGTAATTTTCCAAGACTACCGAAACAATCTGAGAAATCGGATGAATAAGATCGAAAGCAGCATAACACAAGTCGAAAAATTTGAAACGAAGATTTGAGTCATTATCTAATTATGGTCAATTTGGACGATATAACGAGATAAAATTCGTGTAGCTTAGAGAAATGCACTTACATTGTCAAATTCAACTGAAATATGGGAGTTTTCACCCATGAACCAAACCTGTACACCAAAAAAACAGATAAACGAGATGAAGTAACCAATTCTTAATTTCAAAACCGGAATCTTTTGAAAATAAAATAAATGATTGAATAAAAAACGAACCATAGCAGATAGAGCTTGCAGGGCAGCTGCCCTTAATTGTTGTACCCTCTCATCGTCTCCCACTTCTTGCGCCAGCTGGCAGAGTTTCGGGATCAGCCCTTCGAGGTTAAACATGTAAGTTCCATCATTCTGAAAATTATACGAGAGTCGATAATCAGCCTTTTTAATTTCCACAAAAGGAAATAAAAACGGAAGAACTTATATTACTTACGACCAACCTGATTATTTACAAAATCAAAGAGAGAATGGCATCCGATGACTAATATTTCATCTTGGCTTGTCTGATCGAGCAAGATGTACAAAATACTCAATAGACTATTTGCAAACAAGGGCCTGAGACGAAAATGCCACTGCTAAATTAATTGCTTGATACAGATTACCCCAAAAAAGATGGATGCTAAAAATGAAACATTTATCCGTAAAAAAAAATTGCATATCACTAAAGACATTTAAAATGAAAAAAACGGACGTACATTTGCTCCTTGCAAGAGAACAAGAATTTCCTGTAAATACACATAACAACCTTTACCGCTCGGAAGTTTTCATTTCTCAATTCCTTGTAGCATCTTTGTTCAAGGGAATTCGCCATCTTGTAAATTTCGAAAACAAACAAAACAATTCATCGGTAATCTAGCTTTTACCAAAAGAGAATAAACGCAAACTTATATATATTTACACATTAATAAATTACCTTAGGAATACGCAGAGGATTTTTCGCGGCATATTCACATAATTTCCCAATCTTCCTATCATTCGGTTCTTCTTCCTGTAAACAAAAACGAACATAAGTTAGCTACGGCAGTGTTATACATATGGTGTTCATAATTTTTCGACTATACGATTAATGAAACTGACCTGGGATCGAGGGAAAATTTCGGATATCAATTTCTTGTACCTCTTGACAGGCTGCCTAGACCTAGCGCGCAATCCAGGGCAGAAGAAACAAAGGCTGCCACATGCCGGCAATACTTGCCTTGAGATCACACCCGATACGGTACTCATATTTATGTACTATTATGGATTCAAATTTTAATTTTTTTAATTTTTTTTTCCTTTCTCCCAAATCCACCTTCAAAATCAATAAGCTCTCTTTCCCTTCTTGATCTCGTAAATTTACGAGATTATTGAAAATCGGTAGAAGGGAAAGGAAAGCTGGTCAGATCAAGCCGGCACTTTCCGAATTCTGGTACCAGCCTACAAAAAAAAACAGATTAAATTCAGAAAATCAAGAAAATGGGCATCTCAATTTTCAAGAATCTTGATTGCAATTGATGTAATTAACCAATTAGGAAATGGGATTTCTTTGAAATTGCCAAAGAAATTCAATTTCTTTCAAAAAAAAGCATCAAGAATCATGATCATGGGCTACAACAATTCTTGATAGATAGACAACAGACAACAGACAACAGATAAAACTATTACCTACAAGAATGTAATGTCAAAGAACATCCCTTTTTTTTTTTTTTTTTTTTTTTATAAATTCCCTTTATACCTAAATATGAATAAAAGGGAATTATTTTTTCTTCTTGAAATTTACCTTCAGATCAGTGCCTGTGGAAAACAGACAAGAAGGCTGGTGACCCATCAAAGATTTCCACCAATCTGCCGATTCTCTTGCATTCACCCAAACCTATGAATTTCTCTCTTTCTCTCTCCTCTTTCTACAATTAGGACAACCTCTGAATTTTTTTATTTTTTTTCCCTATATATAGCTGGACAAATATGTTTAAAATAAATTAAGAAAAAAAAGATAATTAGCCGCACTGACAATAATGATTGAGAACATGGGAATGAAATAATTTTAATTTGAACGATTTCGCCATTTGCGAAGACCTTAGTTGGTAAAGATTAAACAATGGGTGCGAAGAAAATTACCGAAAAAGGGTTTATATTATTGTATATATTCTTGACCGTTGTAATAGTGTTTACTGTTTATTCCTGGCGTTAATGTTGGCTGACAGTTGTACCTTTACTAGTAAACTTCATTAAACAAATTCCATTTGTATTTTTTTTTTGAAGTACTTAATTTGGCAAGAGAATTCGGATTTAAGATAGGGAAAATACGGTTTTTGGCCCAACAGTTTGCACTTTCCACATTTGATCCCTCGTGTTCATAAAAAATACATTTGTGTCCCTATGTAGCAAAAATTCAACACTTTTAGTCCTTTCGTCAATTTCCCGTCAGAACTAACGGAATCAAGCGTGTGCCCATCACTTACTTAACTAATTGACTAATGTTAAATTGAAGGAAATAACCAAAACTGTTAAATTATTGGAACATGAGGGACCAAATGTGTTTTTTTTTGTGAACCTGTGGACCAAATGTGAAATTGGTGCAAATTTGATGGGTGAAAACTGTAATTTCCCCATTTAAGATATATAAATTTCAAAATTTATTGAAAAAGACTTGTGTCACAAGCTCGACCTGTGACCGTTGCCAAGGAGATTCGAATTTTGGTCAATTGATACAAGTTCACTTACTCCGACCGCTACGCCATCCATTTCGGGAATTTAAAATTATATTCATTAATCACAAGCTCATTCAAAATTTTAAAAGTACAATTGGAGTTTTTTTATGAATATAATTTAAATATAATATGTATCCTACAATGCAATTTCAAATAATTAAAAAATAATATTGTCATTTTTTGCACTAAGGCCCACACACTATATTGAAGAGAGCCCCCTAAGGCCCATTTTTCTGTAACGTCACCATACAAACTAAATTGTGAAATTTCATTCACTTGGAAAAAAAGTGGCCCATCTCCCCAAATTTACTGCAAAATGACAAAATAACCCACTGATTGAAAAAGACAGCACTAGTTAGTCCCTACAGTTTTCACCTTTCAAGAGCCACAGAAACGATGACTATTTGACTGGCCAGTGTTGACAAACTTGGAATTTTTCTGCATATAAAAAAAATTAAATATAAGAATATTGCATGGATTATTGTATATATATTGGAAGAAACAAATACATGTGACATAAAAAAAAAGACAAGAGTGAATGCACGAGCATGAACAATATTGGAAGTATAAATTGGAGCTACCATTTTATGTTCGAACATAAATCAAATATATGAATTTCGAAAAAAAATCACTCTATACATATCATCAAATGCAGTCAAATTACATTTGAAATAGGTGGCAGTTTAATTCGAAATCATGATATTTCATATGTTCGATCTATAATATTATGTCGAATTAGTGAAACGTATCATTTAATATTTATATTTTCAATAAAAATAATTAAATAATTAAAATGTTTTTATTACGCTGACAACTTTACGACTTTTGATTAGAAAGATTATTGATGGACCCTAGCCCATTGAATATGTTTTTGCACCTCAAAAAGAGCAACAAATATAAAATACAAAGTTGGATAAATTAAAGTAAAGATCATAATTAAAGATGGGGGGTAAATTGTTAATACCATATAAATACAACCAACATCTAATGAAGCAAAAGTGAATTGTGGGCACAACGGCATTGTTTTTCAAAGTTTCCTTTTGTTCTTTGCTTTCATTTATATATATATATATATATATATATATATATAACAATAATACATTTACTTTCTATTCATTTGTTACTTAATTCCATGTTTTTTTCTTTCATTTGTTGTTGTTCAAAGTTCATTTGGACATCTCTCCCTCTCTCTCTCTCTCTCTCTCTCTCTCTCTCTCTCTCTCTCTCTCGCTCTCTCTCTCTCTCTCTATAGTAATTTGTTAAATCATTTTCTTGATTCTCACAAGTTTCTCTAAGACGCACGAAACATATAAAATGGCTCAACTGCCGCCACTAGTAGAGCCACCTCCGGTGGTGGTGGTGGTGGTGGCGGCGGCGCAGCCCAGCCACTCAACTAGCCGTTCAATAGAGACACTGGTGGTGGTGCTGGCGGCCATCACAATCATCGGAGTTATCGCCGGGATCATCGCCCGGCTCTGCGGCGGACGCCATTTCGGGGTCACATGCGATCACGATGTATAGGGATGGGTGGAACGAAAGTGCCGAAGCTGCATCGACGGCGGCGTAGCGACGGCAGCGCCAACAACTCCGCCACCGCCCAAGGCCGGAAGAGCCAAAGCCGGCAACCACTGAGGAAGCCAAGACGTGAAACCC